>JAJPUD010005701.1:110671-138785 GCA_023553655.1 Myrmecobius fasciatus
ATAGATATGTATACATGTATTGTACTTGTCATATAATTTATCCTATCTAGCATGTATTAGATTACCTGTCATCTAGGGGTGGGGGGCGGGGGGAGGGAAAGGAAAAGCTTGGGGAAAAAAAGTTTTCTAGCAAAGGTCAATGTTGAAAGGTCACTCATATGTTTTGCAAATAAAAAGCTTTATTAAAAAAAAAGATATGTTTGTGTTATGAAGATAGTAATATTCCTTGAGTTTCATTTAAATAAAACCCCATCTAAGAAAATTTTGCCTAGGTTATTTTATGAAAAGTGTAGAGGAAGACAGATGTATTTGTGAAAAAAAATAGCAACAAAAACTCAAAATAAAACAAAAACCACAAACATATTGAATGGCCATATGACATTTAGAAATTGCTGCCACAGAAATTGACCTCTCTTAGGGACTGAAACTGATGAATGCTCATATTAGGATTTGAACCTCATGCTAAAAAGGATTATCTTCTAAAATCCTACCCAAGCATTGAAGTTCTATGGATAGAAGAGTGGAAATGTAGATTCTCTAAATTCTGTATTATGGACTATTGAAAAGAAGAGCAAATGAGTCAGAATCCCCACTCCTATAAAGCCCTGGAGGTATAGGGAAATCTCTCTATGGTTCAGTTTCTTCATCTGTAAAAAAGGAGTGATGATACGTGGGGAGAAAAGCATTTAAAGTTACAATAGAGTCATGTTAGGTTGTTCAGTCATGTCAGACTGTGACCCCATTTGGGGTTTTTAGGCAAAGATACTGAATCGGTTTGCCATTCCCTCCTCCAGCTCATTTTACAGATGAAGCAACTGAGTGACTTGCCAAGGTCACACAGCTATAAAGTGTCTGAGGCCAGATTTGACTACAGGCTCAGTGCTTTGTCTGCTGAGCCACCCACCTGCCCAAATTGTTATCCAGCTGGAAAAGCTTTGAGGGCAGCCTTCTCATGAAACTAGTGTAGAAGCCTGTGTTTTTGTTTTTGTTTTTAATTTTTAGTTTCTCTAGAATTAAGTAATACTGCTTCTTCTATACCCTAAGATTGTTTCCATACTTTTCTCTTGGGAAAATGGGAAGAACAAAAGCTAAATCCTTCTCTGAAAATGAAGTAAGGATGAGAACCAAACCTAATTCTTGTTCATTTGACATCATTGCTTCTACCTCATCTTTTAAAATTCAAGTTTAAGATATTGGTAATAGGAAGAAACTACTTTTAATATTAAAGGAATGGTCTAAGAAGTTGTGAATATTCTGAAATATTAACAAAAAACTGTGTTTTATCATAGTATGATATTTTCCTTTTTCCAGATTTCTACAAATGTTATCTGAAGTCTTTCTGGGACAAAGAATCATGTCAAATGTCATTAGGGAATATGCCAGTTTGGACATTTCTGTCTCCAACTTAGAAATAGCTTAATATAGATTAATGACAAAATTATTTCTGGTAGACCTGAGGCTATGTTATTAATATTAATATTTTCTTTGACACTGGGTAATAATAATAAGAGACAACTTCATATCATTTATTAAGTACAAAAGACTAGGGTATGTGCTTTATATTTATTATCTCACTGATCTTCACAACAACCTTGGTAGATAAATACTATTATTATCCTCATTTTATAGACATGTGGTTAAGTGAATTGCTCAGGATCACACAGCTAGTAAGTATCTGAGAACAATTTTGAACCTATTTCATTCTGATTGAAGGCCTAGAATTCTATCCACTGTTCTATCTAGATGTCCCTTTAAGACTAATCTTGCTAAATTCAGAGAAATTATGTTCACAAGAAAATTGGCCAGTGGTTAATAATTTCCTTTCTATTAATCAAAACTAATCGTAAAGACCATGTAGGAAAGAAAGTAGGGGGGGAAATTATCAATGTCAGTTACTTTCCTAAGTACTTTTTTACAAATGAAAATACATTTGATTTTCACAATAATCCTAGGAGATAGATATTATTGTTATTTGCATTTTACAGTAGAAGAAACTGAAGCAGACAGAAATTAGGTGACTTGCTCAGGATCACACAGCTACTTAATATCTGAACTCAGAGCTTTTTGACTCACAGACCCAGCACTGTACAATAAACTGAAAGAAATGGGTTGTGATCTGTAGAAGTACAGGGAGACCCCTCACTGATATAACTTACTTTTCCAAAATTTTGAAAATTTAAAAAGCAATTAAAATTTCATTACTGTTCAAATTCGTCTGAAAATCATGCCACAGACTTTGTTTTTGCTCGATCACATATATTTGTTATGAAGATTTTATAATTTCAAAATTTCCAAACATTGGGGAGGTTTGATGACCCAAATGGATTTTTGTAACTATGGAATTTTTAAAAGAAAGAGAAAGAAAGAAAATACAGTAATTTAGATTTATTTTTAAAAATAATATAGAAGAAAGGATAGAAGAAAAGACAGAAAGAAGCAGAAACCAGCAGGACAGTTTTGAAAGCTACATGTTGAACTTATTCAATATTTCAAAGAATAAGCAAATTTAGTTACCAGGCTCTGTGTAGTTTCACGTACAGTTCTCCTTTTCTGTTCTACTTTGCATTTAGGAATTTATTTTATATTTTTTAAGTTCAATTTTTTTTACAAAAGAAACTAGAAGAATTATGCTACAATAATGTAGTAGTTGCATGTAAAATATAATGCCGGGAAACCTTGTTGATCTGTGAGCACAGATGACTAAACATTTCAGCCAAAGCGAATGGAATGGTTTAAGAATGTGACTATCATGATAAGGTATTGAAAAGGCTGCCTCCTTAATGAAATTAGCATGAGTTCCTACAGAACTCTGGGACATCAGTCTTTTGATTTTGATTCCAAATGAACTCAATAAGAGGAAATTTGATTTGAATTTTCCAAGCGGTGTGCCCAGACATCTATGACCCAAATGGATTTTCGCAACACCATAAAAGAAACATGTTCTTTAATGTGGAGTAATTTTCAGTCTTTGTTATACAAAGAACCCTGTAGTCAAGATTATCCAGGGATCTTAATGATCAAGTACAATGCCATCTGACTGTTAGCCCATCTTGCTACTAAAAAGAGAAAAGCAAGGATAATCAGTATGGAGCTATCATTCACTCAAAATAGGGTATTTTTCATTCTCAAACCAGGGCTTTCATTGAATTTTTATCTTGTCCTTCCATCCTGTAAGATTTTTCTTTAGAGATTAGAGATGTTTCCCTGAGACAAAATCCCACTAGTATATAATATGAATATTCCCAAACTTCACTTATGAAATTCTAGTACAATAAAATCATTTGGAAATTCCATCTGACTTTAACCTGGGGTTCATGTAATATAAGTTTTCTAGAATTAACAGTAAAAGAAAAAAGGAAGACTGAATTCAACAACCAAGGAGTAGTGCTTTTTGTATATTGTCACAAATTAGTTTATCAAGATAAGCTGTTGATTAACTTCAACTGGATCTTTTTTTGATTAAAAAGATTTACCACAAGGATTTTGTTTATATATACATACATACATATAGTGTATATATATATGTATATACATATATATGTACATATATATATATGTGATGTATGTGTAAGCTGGTATGTATGTAATTTATTTATTTTTCCACTAAGTGGAAAGAAATTTGAGAGGGAAGAGAAAACAAATGCTTGTGATTGAAAAAAAAAAGAATTTTAAAAGCCTCAGAGGAATATAATTCCCTAAGGATATCTCAAGGTAGTTGAGGCACAGGAGCACCAGAAAGGCACAAAGACCTGAATGGGGTCCCAGGAGATGCAAGATGAGACAATAGGCACAAAGAAGAACAGGATTAAAGGGTTACCTGAGACACTGATTGGGGAGGGGGGAAAATAAAGATATGAGGAAGACGACTTTTATTTCTCTAAGAATTTTGCTCAGGAGGGACAAATGGAAAATGGTGGAGTTAAAGGTAGCCAGGTTCACCTTCCCTCCTTGCCATCTCAAATCAACAGGAAAGGTATCTAACAGGACAACAAAATTAACAACCAAGTTGAAATGAAACAAGTCATCTTGAGGCGATTCTTAAAGGGAAGAAAAATGAAAATCACCTCATGAACCTGGCATTTTTCTTAGGATCCTAAATCTATAGTCAAAAGGGACTTCACCATTTCATCTAAACTTCTCATTTGACAGAAAAAGAAAATTATTCCTAGAAAGATTCACTGAGTTGCAGAAGTTTGGTATTAAGCATTAGGGGCAGGATTTGAATTCAGGTTATCTGACTTCAAAGTCCTGGTATTTTTATTGAGCCATAATGACTTACACAGACTGAGACTGGCCTGACTTGGATTCCTTCCTCTCTCCTGGTTGCTAAACAGTTATTCCTTCCATATTGCAGCGATTAACGGAGTGGAGCCTCCCCATCTTGAAAATCTGCGTAAAATTTTTTGGCCCTCCCTGCATACTAAAGAATGAGTCTGAATTATTACGGTATTAAAAGATAAAATATGTTGATATTGTACAGTACTAAACATATGTTTTGTGTGTTTCTGAGTCTCTAAACTTTTTCTGTATCATCTGTTGACCTTTGTCTGAGGCTTCTATAAAACATGCTCAAAATTCCCATTTAATTTCTTATGCTGATTCACAATATATTGAAACCATGATGGGAGAAGTCACAGTGTGAAAGGGTTAATTGTCATTTTAGATATCAGTTTGGGGGGTTAACCCCTTGATGTTATTGTCTCAGAAACCTGTTCCTCTTCCTTGATCACATGGATATTATGAATTTTCATATGATGATGATACACTGAATCCTGAGACAGGATCTGAACTCGAGTTTTCCAATTCCAGTTATTTCCAACTCTATTATGCCATCTTGCTGCATGAATGGGTTGAGGTCTATCAGGCTTAGGATGGAGGAAAAAGGATAACTACAGAAGAAGACAGAACTCAAATAGAGATAAGATTGCAGTCTTGCTGGGGTAGTGTCCTGACCAGAACCATTCCTTGGTGGATTGAAAGACCTCAAACATGGGGGAGCCCAGGGATAGAAGAAAGTTCATATTTACTGAGGAAGGGAGGCTAACTATTAAATAGTTAATACTATTTAATACTAATGTATTAGTTAGGAGGGGCAGCTAGATGGCACAGTGGGTAGAGCACTAGCCCTGAAATCAGGACAACCTGAGTTCAAATCTTGCCTCAGACACTTAACACTTTCCTGGCTTGTGACCCTGGGCAAGTCACTTAACCCCAATTGCCTCAGCAAAAAAAAAAAATACATTATAGAAATAAATAGCAGCCAGCAAGAGAATTGCTAGAAAGATAAAGAAGAGATCCAGCTGCAAAGTCTTCCTGAATTGAAGCCAATGAATCCAACTAGACTCCAGGGTTAGCCTAGAGACAAAAATAAATTGGCTGTTAAGAGAAGGTGGAGCTCAGAGAAGAGGAATTGAGAAAAATAAAGAATAGGCCCAGCTGCAGTGGTCTCCTGATACTTCCTAAAACAGCTGGTCACCCTCATCCCTTGAGAGTCCCAGATTTTATCCAACCCCACAGTCTGGAGAGAACAGAGAACATGCAACAGGACTTGGAAGAGGGTCTTAAAAGTCCTGGACCTGCCTCAAAATCATTTCATGAAAGAGAGATATCAATTAACTTCAATATACACAGACAGAATGAGAAAATGAATTAAAAATTAATGAAAAATTAGGAAAACTATGAGGAGAAGAAGCCTTTGAAATGTAATGAATGTCAAGAAACCTTCAATTAATTAGTCAGTGTAAAGAATCCATATTGGAGAAGAAATATATTGATAATTATTGGATAGCCTTCAGTCACAAAAATCTCAGAAAATATTTGAAACCTCATATTAGAAATTCCATGATGTAATTCATGTTGGAAGACTCTGGGAACTTTTCTTTTTCTGAACATCAGAGAACAAATGTAGTAGAGAGAGACTATGTAAGCAATGCATCAATCAATATATATTTATCAGGCACTTACTATTCCTAGGCACTATGCTTGGTGCTGAGGATATAAAAATAAAATGATTTCTGCCCTCAAAGAGTTTTTTACTTGATGTGGTAATCCTTTAGTCTGACTTCATGCCTTATTTAATATTAGGAAAAATCTTTTTTTAATGCAGTGAATTTTGGAAAGTCTTCACTCATCCCTCTGCTTTTATTAAGCATCAGAGAATTTATAATAGAGAGGAACTTTATACATGTGTGATAACCCTTTACAGAAACTGGTTAGAATGGGAGGTTAGACAGTGTGGGGAAAAGGAGACTTTCACCTTCAAATGACTCTGGTGTTTGTTGATTTAGGAAGATGTAGTTTCCTGGAGGAAAAAGGACTTGTTTTAAGGAGCTATGGAATGCTGGATTGAAGACTGCATCTGGGGAGATTCAGAAGGGCCATGTGGAAAGAGGGTTTGGGACATGGACCTTTTGACTTAATGATGGAGATCAGTAGAAAGTGTGAGCTAGTAGAGGTGATATGACTAAAACAGAGAAAAACCAGATATGGGAGAGGGATGGAGATTAAAACGAAAACATGAGTATCTTTCAGTGAGGATTTTATTCTAGTTAACAGATGTGAAACTTTCTCCTACACTTCTGTGTGTATTTCTTTCTATCTGTCTCTTTTGCTGTCTGTCTGTCTCTGTGTCTCTCTTTTCCTCCCTCCCCCCCTCCTCTCCCTCCTCTCCCTCTCTCCTTCTCTCTGACTTCTTGATTCTGCAGCTCCCATGAAGAAAGACAAGTTATATCATTTCTCTTAGTGGCTGAATAAGCCTTGGATGTTCAGAATTTTTATGTCTGGGTTTTGCGTTAATTTCTAGGCTATTAAAGCCAATGTTTAACTGTAGAGTTCTATAATGTTTAGGGGTAACTTTGAGAGGGGCATTAGTAAAACCAGAAGAGAAAGAAATGTAAATCATTGCTTTTCCAACACTGCTAGCTAGGAGCTCATATTCAAGGAGGAAAGAAGAATTTATTAATTATTTTAGTGATTTCCTAGAACCTAGAGAATGCATTTATTAGTGGTGTCATGTAGGATTAAAATACAACTATGGCTAACTGGAGTGTTGTCACAACCATAGCTGGTTTGGAGCAGCTAGGTGGTGCAGGGGATAGAGCACTAGCCCTGAAGTCAGGAGGAGCTGAGTTCAAATCTGGTCTCAGACATTTAACATTTCCTAGTCGTGTGACCCTGGGCAAGTCACTTGACCCCAATTGCCTCAGAAAAAAACCAAAAAACTATAGGTTGGAGGGAGTTAGGTGTTGGCCATGATTCCCTTTACCACAATGGCCTAGTTTGAAAGAAAATGTACTTCTTTCTCTGTTCCCTAGAGGATGAAGGGGAAAATTACTGGAAGCTCCATCCATGTAAAAGAATGAGAGGGTTGGAAGAAGTAAGGAGACCAATAGCTCTACTAGTCCACTCAATAGCACAGTTTATGCATGTAAAAATCTTGAAAAACAAACAACCATTGCTTATTAAACACCAGAGAGTTAAGCACCAGGTCAGACACCGGGTTAGGAATTGGGCAAAGACAAAAATTAAATAGTTCCTACACTTAAGAAGCTCACATTCATAGTAGAAGTTTAATAAATGACTATTGAATTGAATTGAATTATACTTGGCTATGTACTATTTAGCATTCATCAGATTTGCTCGTCAGATTTGAAGATAAACAATCTTGAATGATAGTCAAGATCTAATGAGACAAAAATGAAAATGAATAAAGATAAAAGTTTTATTTCTGAATTTTAGAAAATCAACTTTAAAAGTAAAAGAATGGGAGAGATGACTAGATTATAGTGATGCTGGAAAAGTTCTCAGATTTCAATGGATTGTAGGCTTGATATGTTTCCATAGTATCAAATGTTAGTTCCCCAAAAAGCTAATTCTATCTTAAGCTGCATTATTAGTGTCAAGATCTAAGGTGGTTACATTTCTACTGTATTTTCCATTCATTTGGGAGGGCACTGATACTCTAGAGAGCCTACTATGATGGTGAGAAATCTCGGCATCTGAAGAATAAATTGACAAAACTGGGGATATTTAGCCAGGAAGAGAGGGAAAATGAGCTATGGTGCCTTCAAGTATTTGAAGGATTATCTAGAAAAGGGATTAGTTGTGTTCTTGTGGCCCCAAGAGTTAAACTAGAAATAATGATGAGAATTTACAGATGGTCACCTAGGTAATGCATTGGATGGAATGCTGGACCTTAAATCAGGAAATCTCATCACCCTGAGTTCAAATTTGGCCTCAGATAACTTCCTAACTATGCGACCATGGGTAAATAACTTAATCCTATTTGCCTCAATTTCCTCACAATAAAATAAACTGGAGAAGTAAATAGTAAACTGCTTCAGTATCTTTGCCAAGAAAATCCTAAAAGAGGTTACAGAGAGTGGGACACTACAGAAAGGACTGGACAATGTAAAGAAATATTTTGTAAAAATTAGAGCTCTCCCAAATTGGAATGAACTCTGTGGAATCATTGGGTTATCCTTTTATTAGAAGTCAGGAGAAGGCTGGAATACTGCTTGGGAATGTTGTAGAAAAGATTCTCAGTTGATCTTTTTAACTAAGCCCTAAATGCTCCATAGAGTCTGCTTCAACCACCTTCATGGTCATTGGAACAAATTGTTTTCATCTGCTGGGAAAGTCTTCGCATGCTAGGGATAAACAGTTCACTAATTCACTGACAGGTTTGAGCCCTGTCAGTTACCCTCAACCTGTTTTAGCTCATCTGCTGAGACAGTTTTACCAGGACATGGCCACTGTGCTTTCTTGAACCTCTTGAAGCCACAGGTGAGAGTTAGTTGAAGGTGTTCACCAAAGTTAGATGAATGGCCCTGAAAAGAGCTTGGCAAACTTTCATACAAGAGATGCTAGCCCTCCCTAAACATCCTCCCCCCACACACACAAATGAAATTTAAACTATACAATATGAGTCCAACCTGTCTTTCCAGTCTTATTTCTTAGTACTTTTCCCCATATGTTTTTATGTTCCAGACAAACTAAATTACATGATATTCCTTGAGCTGTCCTCTCATGTATTTGTGCAAACTTAGAATACATTACTATTTCTGCTCTATATTTCAGAATGGTTATTCAACACTATATTCTTCAAGTAATGCAAGATGACAGCAAATAATGTGGTGTCTCTGTCAAAATATACCAAGATAAAAAGAAATTCCCAGACCACACATTTGCTGGTGGCTGGATTGGGAATGAGTTTATTACTCTTTATTTAGTTTTCTTCTCCCATTCTTTAACTTCTAATATTTGCTGTTCTCAATACCAGTAGCAGATTCTATGCTAACAATGCATTTCATTCCTAAATAAAGAGAAGATGAAAGCAGAATTATTCCAGGATATAAGAATAAATGAAACATTATTGTTACCTTGAAGGTAACTATAAGAATGTCCTTACTTCGAAGCTAACTATAAAAATACCACAGCATCAGTTGTTCCATATGCTGGAGCATTTTATTGAGTGTCTAGAAATCCTTGGAAGAAAAGATGGTATTTAATTGATACAAAAATTCTCCTAAAATTCTTCTTCAAGAAATTATCATGGTATGACCTTGGATTTTCAAAAGCTATATCCTTTGGACTGCAAGCTCTGGCAATTTATTCCAAACTGCATATAAATATTTCAAATTGCATATAAAGTTAGTCTCATTAACTTTAGGTATGTTTATCAATAGAAGATGTTCAAAATCTTCCTCAACCACAGAAACTCTCAGATGTTCTAATCCAGTGATTGTACACACACTGTATATAGATAAATTTTGTGATTCCTCTCTCTCTAAGGAGCCAAACTGAAGTTTTAGTAATGTCCAACTCTTTGAAACCTTTTGGGATTTTCTTGGCAAAGACACTGGAATGACTTCCCATTTCTTTCTCCAGCTTATTTTATAGATGACTAACTGAAGCAAATAAGGTTAAATGACTTGCCCCGGGTCACACAGTTAGGAAGTGTCTGAAGCCAGATTAGAACTCAGGAAGATGAGTCTTCTTGAGTCCAGGTCCCATGCTCTATCCACTGCACTACCTACCTGAATAGTGGTGTAAATATACATTTCCAATTTATACTTTTGTTAATGAGGGGGTTTGGAGCGAGAGATATGTGTGTTTGGAGTGGGGAAATGGTTCTTATCATGTGTGTTAAGATCTATGTTCATGAAATAAATATCCACACTGATGAATTAGAACTTGTTTAAGTCTTTTTAAAAGCAAAAATCTTTTAAAATTCCATTGCTCAAACCTTCTCCCTTCTGTACTCTTATCTACTAACTTCCCCAGCTTCCTTCAAATCCCAACTAAAATCCCTTCTTTTGCTGGAAGCTTCCCTCAACTCCTGTTAACTCTGATGCCTTTTCTTTAGGAATTACTTCTTTTTTATCCTGCATATAGCTTGCTTGTATATATTTGCATGATATCTCCCTCATTACCATTGTAAGCTCCTTAAGGGTTGGAACTGTTTTCTGCCTCTTTTTTGTATCATCAGGATGAAGCATGGTTTCTGGAGCATAATAGGCACTTAATACATGTTTCTTGATTGATTTAACTTTAAATGTTTTGTGGATAATATTTTTATCTTCCTTTTTAATGTCAGCAACACTTGCCAATGATTTCCCTTCTTCCCTCCTTCCAGATGCAATTCCAAATAGAACACTACTTAAGAACAAAGAAGTACAATTAATCATAACAAACCAACCCATTTTCTATATATTTCAATATACACACTCTTCACCTGTGTAGTCTGCCACCTCTCTAACGAGAAGCAGGAGGCATATTTCATCATCAGTCTTCTGAAATTATCCTTGGTAACTTTATTATTATATATTATTTTATTTATAATATATTATATAGCATTACCTAATAAATTAAGCCAATAAGTATGAAACCACTTAACAAATTCCAACCAAAGAGGATTGCGTTCCTTTAGATTTATTCAGCACTTATTGCCCCCAGACAAATGATTTGCTTTTTTACATTTTGTAAGTCTTTGCCTTATTAATGGTATATATACCTACTCACTTTTCCCTTGGGGCCTTGCCACACACTTCAAATGAATAGGGTCTGATGTGAGGGAATTAAAACGTTACTCAGAAATATTCTGTAAAGATTTCTAGCTGCTGGCAATACCAAGTCTGACCTTTATGCTGGGTCTTTCTCCAACTTTAATCACTTTACCATCACTTGCAAAAGACGAGTCATTGTGAACAGCGCCCTATTTATAGGACTCTTCATAGCCAAAATAGAGAGAAGGCTCTCATTGTTCAGCACATCGAGGAAGTAACCAGATGTACAGTGAAATGGCTACTTTTCATAAAAAGCAGGTTTGCCTAAAGCTCTTGTTGGAGATGAAGGGCACACTTTATGGCAGCTATTTATTGTTACTATTAAGTCTTTTATATGGTGGTGGATTGTTTTTTTTTAAATGTTTGCACAGCAATAAATGAAATGTATATGAGCTTGTAGGTATCCAGAATGTTACTTCTAATTTCCCACAACTGGTAGCCAAACCTCTTGTAAACTCTTGTAAAACAGTAACTGCCAGAGGTTTTCACCTAAAAGTATTTACTAGCACTGACTGATTATTTGGTCTCCAGGAGACTTTAATCTTCTGGGGACACTGGAAGCCATTGCCCCATTTCAAGATGCCTGGACTTTAAAGAGAAGACATCCTCATCTTGAGTTATCCTAGGATGATTAGATATTTCTGGCATCTTTTAAGAGCAACATTCCTATTGAGGACATAGGAATGTTTTGCTGTATTTCTTTCATTTTCCTCAAAAATTAATCAACTCCTCTATGTCACCGAGACAATCTACCTCCCAGGGATGCTATGTGGCTTATAAACCCCCAAAGGTTATACAAATGTGAGCTATGATAAAGGTTCAAAAATTCTGTCTGATTTTGTGGTCTACATGAAGTCTATAATAGGAGTAACTCCACCCAAATTATTCTACTTGTTTATTAAAAGTTATTGAAACCCATTTTCAAGATTTAATTATCAAAGGGAACTCAACCTTATTGACAGGGAACTGAGGACATTGGCAAGTAGAAAAAAGTCAGGATGTAAGAAGTTAGGGGTTCCTCCCTCATGCTTTTGATCAGTAGGCTAACATGGCCAATAAAGAAGCAAAGAAACTGAGCTAAATTGAATCAATGCTGTATCCTAGTTGGAAATTCTTTATATTCTATGGCTAAGCAATTACTTAACTTGGTCATTTCATTTCATTTTTGAAGGTGGACTATTACTTACCTACAAAGTGCAATTCTATATGTCTAACTAAGGATTAAATTGCTCCTTACCTGAGTAAGTAGTTATTACTATTCTAATGTTTTCTCCTCTGCTTTAAATTTATCTTTAGAAAGATGATGCCTCATTTGATGAAGCACTGCTATATTTATGAAATAATATTTCAATTTCATTAGAATTGAGATGTTTAAAGAAAGGAATGCATTTTTTATTTTTGTGTTGTAGAATTCCATAAATTAATGTAGGAGTTTAATAACATGATAAAGCAAATGGAATCTCTAAATAAGATGACTATTTGCAATGGTTACAAAGGATAATTGGAAGATACCTTCAATACTATCTCACTCTTACTTCTATGAAACCTAAGGCAAGAGAACTATGAAATAAGTACCCCTGTCAGTCCCGTGAAGAAGGAGGTGGAGAGGGAGGGGAAGGAGTTGGAGTAAGAGGAGGAGGAAAAGGAAAAAGGGGAAGAGGAAGTAGAAGAAGAAAAGAAGGAGGAAGAAGAAGTAGAGAAGAAAAAGGAGGAGGAAGAGGAGGAAAAGAGAAATATTAAATAACTTCACTGAAGAGACCTGTTGGTTTTGTAGTACACATCTGTTAACCACTCTGTATGCTTGGCTCAAAGTATTCCCCATGACTGCGGGAAAAAAAATGTGATGCTTTCAGAAACATTTCCCCTTTGTGTAGCCCAACATATTTCAGAAGTCTGTGTTCTTAAAACTCGTGGTTGAAAAAAACACTAAACCTTATGCGTACATTTCCTGAAAGCAAGATCAGCCCAGAGTGGATTCAGTAACAAATTAAGCCTGCACTTTTAAACATCAAGTATGAAGTTCAAGTTAGGAAGAGCCCTGGCATCGGAAATGACAGCCACTTCATCACGCTGAGTCAGTCATTCAATCCTATTATTAGTTAGCAGGGATTGAGTGTTCTTTGGCATTTCATGAGGGCCAACAATAGGCTAGGTCCTGTATAGAACATGGAATTAGACACGGTTCCTGCCCAGTGGGCTTGAAATCAAGATTAGGCAGACCAGACACTAACTAACACAGACCAGAAGTCTGGAGTGGGAACAATATTGAATTTACTTGGGGGATCTAAGGTCATTCAGCCCATGATAACACTGGCTTTTCCTCCAACTAGTACTTATTTTTCTCTTGTTGAACAAACTACAAATGGTTTAATGCTTTCAGAAACCCTCTAGTCATTTCCCATGCAAGGTGTGAAAGAACAGGAATATTGGTAATCAAGAAAGTCCCAGATGTATTCTCAAAAGCAGAGGCTATGAGATTTGCTTGGGGTCATGCAATCAGTAAATGTCTGAAAGTTGAATTTAAATTCAGGTCTTTCTGATTCTAGATCCAGTACTCTATCCACTCTACCATCTTCCTCTAGAGTCACAGAGAGAGTACCAAAGATGAACACAGGAGCAAGAAGAACTTAGTTCTGTATTTTAGGGATCAGAGAAAAGAAAAGGGAGGGAAAAGCATAATGAATGAGCAAAAAGAAGAACAAACTTACTATTACAATTTGGCTTCATGAGAAGAACAAATATGCAAAAGGTTGAGGGAGAAGGTATTTGACAAACCTCATTCTTATTTGAACTGAGCAAGGGATGATTGAACAAACAAAAATGATTTGATGTAGAACCTATATTAAATTAAACGTGGTATAGAGGAGAGAAGTATGGGAGAAATCTGGGAGTGAACATTCATAAGCAAACAGTCTTTATCTTCAGGGGGTAGATCATAAAAGTGGTATCAAAAATAGTAAAAGAAAGTAAAATATTGACCAGTAATCAGAATCTGGCTTTAATTTTAAAAAAAAGAGGGTAAGAAGAGTATGATCAGATAGTTTCAATTGTAGGTAGATTACTAGTGTTGATCATATATCTTTTCCTTAACAACTTGTTTCTTTGATGAAAAGGGAGAATGAAGGACAATTAGAGAGAAAAGCTTGATAAGAAAATGGGGAAAAATACAATTATCAGTAATAACTATGAATGTGAATGGGATGGTTTGATCATAAAATGGAGAAAAATAGCAAACTGGATTACAAAGCAAAATCCATTTCTTGTTTACAATTTTAAAATGAGGAGCTGAAACAGAATTTATTATATTTCATGAACATTTTAAAAAGCAAGGATTTTGATTCTAATCAGAGAAAGTATATTTTATTTAAAGACACCACAAATAATCTCTGTCTGCAACTCTGGTTGGTCTCAGGTCTGTAGAAAAAAATGCTCCTGTCCCCACTTTCTAGCTTCCTTTTATATATTATTTTCCCCCATTGGCTTGTAAGCTCTTTGAGGGCAGGGACAATCTTTCTTGTTTATATCTCCAACACTTAGCACAGTTCTTGGCATATAGTAAGGGATGAGATCAATTGTGCTTTTCGAGTGATCTTATCTGTCAGCTCACAAGCTAGATCTTTTCACATTAATTACAGTACTGGAATAATTATCTCATTTTTAGCCACATCATGAATTATTTGTTATCTTTTTAATTCTTTTTTTCCCTCCCTTTATATCTGTGATAACAGTAATGTGAACTCAAGATATAGAAGTATCCAATCTTACAGATTAGTATCTAATTTGTGACTTAGAATATTAGAAAGTCATTCAATCTGGAACTCATAATTTTAGAAACAAATGTTTAAAAAATTGCTTTTCATGTAGCTGGGAGAAAATAAAATATCAAAAATTTAAAAAAAATAAAATTTCTCTGGAAACAATGAGAAGCCCAATGACTTGCATAATTATTTGGCTAGTATCTATCAAAGCAAGACGAACACAGACCTGGACTTCCAAGTTAGTCATCTATATACTATGCCACAATGACTTCTTATATAAGTAGGACTACAAAGTTTTTTAAACTTTTCTACGTTATTATCAGATTATTTCTTTGACATTACTTAAAGATTCAGTGGTAATGTTCATTATAAAGAGAAAAGCAAAAATCTAACCCTTTTACTCCATTGCTAGGTGGCTCAGTGGATAGGGTACTGGGCCTGAAATAAGATAAAATTTGCTTAAGAATTTCCATTATCTCCCATTGCTTCTAGGATCAAATACCAGTTCTTTTATTTAGAATTTAAAGCCCTTCATAATCTAGTTCCAATTTATCTTTGTAGGATTAATGCATGTTCCATTGTGAATAATTTCATGAGGGCTTGCTGCCTTTCCAGGGCTGCTCATCCACTTTGGTTCCCACCTGCCACCTGACTCTGACTTGTAGTTCCAAGAAGCTGTAGCATGTATAATGATGTTTTCCATACTCTGATAAAAACCATCTCAGCAGAAGGATATGACTGAAAATGACTGAATAACAAGGTAGAGAAAGTTTCCATGATGACAAGTGGAGGACTTTAAAGGCAGAGACTGAAAATAGAATGCCTCATTTAAGACCAGCATGTAGGTTAATTTGGTTGTTCTTGGTGGAGGTGGTCCCTTATTTTTAAAGAGTACTGATGACATCATGGGATGAATTGTATTGAATTGAGGCAGAGTTGCATAGTCATCAGCCTCACTCTTTCCTGCAGAGTCATCACCATCCAGTGCTAAGACAAAAATCAAGATGATGGGCAATTGCCCAGGACAGGGCTCAATGGATGATCTTGGCATCTTCAATGTCTAACCAAGCTCTAAGTATTCCATAGCACCTGCTTCACCTGCCTTCAGGGCTATTAGAATATATTGTTCTTACCTGCCCATTCCCCTGGAGGAAATCTTCACATGGTTGGAATAGACATCCCTCTGGAGCTGGAATTGGCAAATCGAAAAGAATATTCTATAAAGTTGTTTTAGTTGTGTCTGACTCTTTGTGACCCCATTTGGGGTTTTCTTGACAAAGATACTGGACTGGTTTGCAATTTTCTTCCCCAGCTCATTTTACAGATGAAGAAACTGAGGCAGATAAGGTCACAGAGCAAGTAATTGTCTAAAGCCAGATGTGAATTCAGGAAGATGCCTTCCTGACTCTCAGGTCCCTCACTCTTTCCATTACATTACCTACCTTGCCTTTCTCTACCTTAAACTTCTATGTATTTTTAACATGCATACATGTTTTGCATAGTACCCCAAATCTACCAGAGTCGAAATAAAGAATCTACAGGGAAGATAGCATGTTAGTTTTCTTTATATTCCTAATCTCTATCCTAGTGCCTGCACATACTAAGTGCTTACTAATTGCTTGTTCAATGAATTACTTGATATTTAAATGGTTATCTGTACCAATATAATTGTAATATTTGGGAAAAGATCAGAACAAATGATACCATGCATTTTAAAAGGGTTTTGCTAGTCTAGAAGCCATGTGTATTTTTTTCTACCACATTATTTCTGTGAAATTCCTTAAAGATCCAATAGAAATGAACAATGAAAAATGGTTTTCAAGAAATGCATCAGGCAAATGTAATGCAAGACAGAGTACTTAAAGAGAAATGGTCTCACACACAGATTCTCTTGTCCATCAACTGGTGATAGACAGCAAGGCAAGAAACGAGGGTGCCCCAAATGTCATGTAAATGTTGGTTCTGATAACTGAGCCAAATACAATATTGACATAGCTAAAAATGAATTAAAGAACCTGTCATACATATGTGGGGTTTTTCCCCTCTCCCAAGGAAAAAGGGTTTGGGAAAAGTTCAGCCACATAAAAATGTTAAAAATAGTCAGAAGGAAAAGATTCCTTTGGTCTTCAGACAGAAGTATTACCATCTTCTCAGCTTTGCTTAGTCTTTGTGCTTTGATGGGAAAATGCTGTTGGGCATGTCTATCAAGTACTTTTGGTCCTTTTAACATGACCCAAACTATGCATTGTCCTTGGAGTATGTGTCAGTTAAGTAGCATTTATTAAATGCTTATTGCATTCTAAACACTGGGGATGCAAAGAAAAGCAAAAACAAAAGAAAACAAAAAAACCCACTCATGACCAACCCACTCAAAAAGGAATACAGAAGGATATTGAGGGAGAAAACATGTAAACAAATATGTACAAACGGGATATATAAAGAATAAATTGAAGTTAACCAGCAGAGAAAAGTTATTGCCAGTAAGGGAGACTGAGAAAAGCTTCTTGCAGAAGGCAAGACTTAAACCAGGATGTGAAAGAAGCCAAGAAAGTCAGGAGATGGAATGAGAATGGTGCACATTCAATAAATGGTAGGAAGCTAGTGAACATTCTGAGTCAAAAATGAAGGGTTGAGTGTATATGTTCCTCTGTGTGTGTGTTATGTTCATGTATGTGTACATATGTATATGTGTCCATGCATGTGTACAGCCACAAGATTCTCTTTCCCTAAGTAAAAGATGGCAGTATGTTTACACTATGAACTGGTGGTATTTTCATGTTTATAAAGGGACAGATCATTGCTGCCCAAGTGTCATGATATCCTCCCTTCCACACTAGGATATGAACATTTTAATGAGAACAAGAAACTCGCCTAAATTTAAGCTAGTTTTCATGGTCACCATTTTTGTTTCTACAAACATCAATGTCAAGGGGAATGGGACTCCTTACTTAAAGAAAAATAATTCTTTACTTTTTCTTGTTTCCTAAATATTTTACTTTAAATATAATATTAAACATCAATGCAAACAACTAAACTAGCTTGTCATTTATATTTAAGTTCAATTTAATGCATAAATATAACATGCTGTTCTTGTAGAAAAGACAGAGAGCTATGGATTAGATAGATTTATAACTGGTTGGGTAAATAAGCATATTTAAGTGCAAAAAAAGTCTACTAATGGCCCCCCCCAAGAAAATGTGAACAAATAAAATACAGTTGGCAAAAATTTTGAAAATTCTAAGACCACTACCATCCCAAAGTGGATTGGCAGACCACTCAGTTCAATGAATTAGAATGCTACCTTAATTTAGAGTTCAACTTCTTGAAGAAATTTCCTTAGGAAACCTTGTATAATGTACTATCCATGAATAGTAAAGGCACACAGTAATTCCTGGATAAATGCTTACTGATTTGATTTTTTTTCTCAGCTTTGTTTTGGCTATGTAGATTTGTCTTTGAGTGCATTGTGCCTCTGCCTATGGCAACTGAACATAAGGCAGACCTCTTCTTTCTATGTTATCTCTTGATAATTTCATCATTTCCAAAAGATTCGTTTTTTCTTTTTCTTTTCTTTTCTCTTTCTTTCTTTTTTGTTTTTTGAGGCTGAGTATCCCTTTCTCACCTAGGCTGGAATTGCAGCATATATGTTTTGACTTGCTATTTCCTACCTGGGACAGTTTGCCATTTCTTAGATAGCCTAACAGCTCCCTATCCTAAAGATTTTGCCATATTAGTGGCAGATTTAATTAGATTATAATTTTCATCATCAGTATCATCATTTGTACCTCTAAAGTTTGCAAACAATTTGAGGTGTGTTGTTACATCATTTGATCCTCACAATAACCCTGTAAGGATAGTGCTACTATGATCTTCATTTCACAGTTGAGGACACTAAAGCCAAGAAAGATTGTCTCATGTCTAGAGATACATACTTAGTAAGTGTCTAAGACAAGATCCAGGCTCTGGCCTGCTAAATTCCAAATTCAAATGACTCTATCCTATGTACTACTACCTAGCTGCCTACTGAAGCTCAGAATTCCCAAGTTCAGGTGAGTCAGTCTTAGCATCCACAATAAGAGACATTCAGTGTATCTATCACCATACCTGACTCCAATTACCAATTCTATGCAATTGACTCACAAGTCTATATAGTCTATCTTTCCCCGGCTCTTTGTTGAATATAATTTTTATTGTGTTGTGATCTAAAAAGGAAGAATTTACTATCTCTGTACATCTGCATTTGATTGTGAAGTTTTTATGCCCTAATACATGGTCATTTTTTGTGCAACTGCCATGTATTGCTGAGAAAAAGGTATATCCTTTCTATCCCTATTCAGTTCTCCAGAGGTCTATCATATCTAAGTTTTCTAGGATTCTACTAACCTCCCTAGTTTCTTTATTGTTTCTTTTGTGATTAGATTTGTCTAATTCTGAGAGGGGGAAGTGGAGATTCCCCACTAATATAATTTTTCTGTCTATTTCTTCCTGTGACTGACAACTTCTTTAAGAATGTGGATGCTCTACCACTTGGTGCATATACATTTAATAGTGATACTACTTTATTGTCTATAGTACCCCTTAACAATATGTAGTTTCCTTCCTTATTTCTTTTAATTAGATCTATTTTTCCTTTTTACAAGTCTATATATCTAGCCCTTATTTATTTCCTGCATAATCCTTCTTCCTTCCTTCTTTAGTTCTTAATTTATGTTTGGTTGATATCTCTATCTGGATGTACCATAGACATCCAAAACACACCATATTCAGAACTCATTCCTCTTCTCCAAAAAATGTGCCTCAATTACTAACTTCCCTGTTGCTGTTGAGAACACTGCTATCTTTCCATTCATTCAAATTTACACTCTCATATTCAGTCTCTATTCTTCATTCTTCCTCACCATACAAGTTCAGTTAGTTGCCAAGTCTTATCAATTCTCCCTCCACAACATCTCTCCCAAAAACAAAACAAGAAATGGTGGGGCAGCTAGGTGGTACAGTAAATAAAGCACTGACCCTAGAATCAGGAAGACTTGAGTTCAATTATGGCACTTAAGAGCTATGTGATCCTGAGCAAGTCATTTAACTCCAAATACCTCCAAAACCAAAATAAAACAAGCAAATTAATTAAAACTGATCTCTCTTCCATTCCTCTTCACTCAAGCAGCCACTTATCTAGGTTAGGCTCTCCTTTCCTTCTGCCTAGACGACAACCTCCCCAAGAATTTCTATGACACTTATCTATTCCCTCTCCAAATTCTCCTCCACAAAGCTGCCCAATGGATATTCTTACAGCTCAGGTCTTATTGTGTCTTTCTCCTATTCAAGAAGCTCCACTGACTCCCTATTGCCTTGAGGATAAAAATACAGACTCCACTGCTTGGCAGTGAAAACTTTTCAAAATCTGGCTTTAACCTATCTTTCAAAACTGGTGGCAAACTATTCTCCAAACACTTCATTTCAGGTGGAACAGCCTCATTATTTCCTGTACAGTATAATCCTTTTTTTCCCCTCCTCTCCTTTGCTCTTTGGAATTCTTAACAGCTCTCTTCAAAAGTCAGAGTGAGTGTGAGTGTACACAAGGCCTTTCCCATTCTGCTCAGCTTTAATATTGTTCTTCACTTCCATCATTAGTCTGCTATTTTTATGTTTCTGTATGTATTTTATATGGATGTGTCTATATTTCTGCCAATTCCCTCAGTAAAATGTGGGCTTCTTGAGGGAGGAGAGCGTATGTTATCTTTATTTTTCTCTCCCTAGAATCAAGCACAGAATCTGGAACATACTGGGTGCTTCACCCACTTGAATTGATTTGCATAATTTAGTTCATGTGAACTTTTCCACTTTGATTCCCTGATACTTTCTAAATGGATAAGAATATTTTCAGTTCATTTTCTAGAGAATCAAACTCTTTAAGAAGAAAGTAGATAACCTCAATATCAGGGACAAAGCAGCTACTTTACAACTAAAAATAAAATAGTGGATCATGTGGATTGCTCATATAGATAATCCCAATATAATCCAAGCTCATCAGATCCTCTTCTTCACTTTGGCAATATAGATGTAGGCTATGAAACCAGCCACAAATTTGTTTTTATTTTGACTTATTTGATCCCAAAATGATATCTAAATCATTAACTAAACAGATGCACATTGACTTGAAAAGGAGAAAGAAATGAGACATTTGTAAACCAAATTGAAAGGTCACTACCTTGCCAAGTCCTAAGTTTGCTTTCAGTGGCTGTCATGAAAGTAAGCTGCAGACAATCTCCTGTACTAGGTGGAGTAATCCTGATCTCTAGAGATATAGTTCAGAAAAGGAATAAAAATGGTATGTGATAGTTCAGCTTTAAAAATGTAGTGATTGTGGCCTCTTTTATTCTTCTAATTTTGGTATGATAAATATATTAAAGGACAAATATATTAAGGACTTTATCTGTGCCAGGTAAAGGATATTTTTAATGCCATGCAAACAAGATTCTTCTACCATCTAGGGGAGCTGGAACACTGGGGAGGCAATAATGTGGCAGGTGAGGAGGAAGAGAAATCTGAAGAATATCTTACTATCTTTTCTTTTATAACTTCTGTTTGGCTCATCTCAATAATATTTCTGTCGTGTTTATTGTTCTAATATTTCCATTTGAAGACATTTGAAGACTGAGCCCAGGCATGAGGAGTGTAAGGTCTCATTTATTTTCAGTTGAATTCAATTCTACAAACATTTTGAAATGAAATAAAGAGAGTAAATTTTGTTACTTTTCAAAGTGCTCCAACAATCATTACAATCCCAAATAGCACTTAAGATTAATGGTCATGAAGACACTGCACTGGGATCTGAATATCTAATGAACATTCATTCACTAACCACTTAGAAAACACTGGTAGAGAAATAGAATATTAGAATGGAAAGAAGGTTGATTTTGGAGTTGAAATATGGATTAAAGTTGCACATGATCCTGAGCAAATTATTCAATCTCTTGTTATGTAACAGGCTATTCTTCAAGACAATTGCAGGAGAGCTACTTCACTGGATAAAGTTTCCAAACTAGGAGTTCTATGAAAGTCCCAAATCAAAGTGTCCTTCCCTTCAAAAAAAATGATGCAGTTATTTTCTGTAATTTATTTTGCTGATCAAGGCAAAACTAGTGACAATAACCAAACAAATATAGCTTAATTAGGTTCCACAAATAATTCTAATAATACAAGCACTATGGAGTTAATAAGACAAAAATCAGCTGCTGATTCTCTAAATAAAGTTGAAATAATAATGTGCTGAAAATGTCAGATTATTAATGCTTCATGCCAACCTGTTTTTCCTCTTATCTACTTTTTAAACTAGGAGGCAGCTAAGTGGGTCAATGGGTAGAGCACAGGGTTTGAAGTCAGGAAGGTCATTGTTCAAATCTAGATCAGACATTTATGAGCTGTGTGACTTTGAGCAAGTCACTTAATTCTGCTTGCCTTAGTCTATTGGAGAAGGAAATGGCAAACGACTTTAGTATTTTTGCCAAAAAAATCCTATGAATGATATGATCCATAGAGCGAAGAAAAATTGGACACAACTGAACAACAGCAATTCTTTTAACTAAATGGTACAAAGGGGCAGCTAGGTGATGTAGTGCATAGGGTGCAGGGCCTAGAGTCAAGAAGTATCATCTTCCTAAGTTCAAACCTCATTTCAGACACTTATTAATTGTGTCACCCTGGGCAAGTAACTTAACCCTGTTTGCCTCTTTTTTTTTTAATTAAAAGCTTTTTATTTACAGTATACATAAGTGATTTTTCTATATTGACCTTTGCAAAAACTTTTTTTTTGTTCCAAGCTTTTCCTCTCCTTCCCTCACCCCCCACCTTTAGATGACAGGTAATCTAATACATGCTAAATATGTTAAATTATATGACAAATCTAACATATGTATACATATCTATATAGTTATCTTACTGCACAAGAAACATCAGATCTAGAAAGAGAGGGGAATAAAAACAACCTAAGAAGGAAAACAAAATGCAAGGAAACATTCACAGAAAGTGTTAAAATGCTGTGTTGTAGTTCACACTCAGTTCCCTCAGGCCTCTCTCTGGATGTATATGACTATCTTCATTGCTGAACAATAGGAACTGGTTTGAATCACATCATTGTTGAAGAGAACCATGTCCATCAGAATTAATCATAGTGTAGTCTTGTTGCTGTGTATAATGTTCTCCTGGTTCTGCTCATTTCACTCAGCATCAGTTCATGCAAGTCTCTCCAGGCCTCTCTGAAATCATCTTGTTGGTCATTTCTTACAGAACAATAATATTCCATAACATTCATATACCATAATTTATTCAGCCATTCTCCAATTCATGGGCATCCTTTCAGTTTCCAGTTTCTTGCCACTATAAAAATGGCTGCCACAAACATTTTTGCACATGTGGGTCCCTTTCCCTCCTTTAAGATCTCTTTGGGATATAGGCCCAATAGAAACACTGCTGGGTCAAATAGTATGTACAGTTTGGTAACTTTTTGAGCATAGCTCCAAATTACTCTCCAGAAAGGTTGGATCCGTTCACAGTTCCACTAACAATGTATCAGTGTCCCAGTTTTCCCACATCCCCTCCAACAGTTATCATTATCTTTTCCTGTCATCTTAGCCAATCTGACAGACGTGTAGTGGTATCTCAGAGTTGTCTTAATTTGCATTTCTCTGATCAATAGTGATTTGGAGCACCTTTTCATATGATTATAAATAGTTTCAATTTGTTCATCTGAAAATTGTCTGTTCATATCTTTTGACCATTTATCAATTGGAGAATTTGCCTCATTTTTTTAAGTTAAATGAGCTAGAGAAGGAAATAGCAAACAATTTCTGTATCTTGCCTAGGAAACCCAAAATGAGGTCACAAAGAGTTGGACACAACTGAAATGCCCCAACAATAAGCACAAAAAGAATTCACCTTCATCTCACACTTAGAATCTCCTGAATTAAGTCATTTCTATTATTTCTAAAATTACATTCTTTATTATCTTGCCCTTTGTAACTCCTGTTTTGTTTTTTGAAATAAAATTTCTATCGTGTTTGTCATTTTAATGGACCCAAAAGACATTTGCTAGCTCCTGCATTTTTTCAAAAGTGAAGATATCAGGTGTATATTGTTTTTCCTTAGTGGATAAAACCCTTTATTAATCTAAGCAACATTGAGAAGTCTTTCAAAAAGCATGTATCAGGGGACAGCTAGGTGATACAGTGGATAGAGCACCAGCCCTTTAGTCAGGAGGATCTGAGTTCAAATCGGGCCTCAGACACTTAACACTTCCTAGCTGTGTGACCCTGGGCTTTACTTAACTTTAACTGTAACTTTACTTAACCTTAATTGCCTCAGGGGATAAACGCATGAATCAGATAAAGTAGAATGTTTGCTATTGCTTTCATGGGATTTTAAAATCATTGCTAATGCTAATGTTACATGACTTGTGATAATGAAAGAATTAGATCATTCGAGTCTTCACATATTGTATTGTATATGAGAACAGTTTCTCTTTTTCACTATCATTTACCAGGTACTTGTCTGATTTAGGGAGAGGAAAGGGTGAGAATCAATTGATTTCTTTTTCTTTCTTCATCTTTTTTTTGGGTTGATTTATACTAATAAACAAATATTTACTGATGATGTGGCAATGGTTTATTCATAGAATGTTAATTCTAGAAGAAACTTTGAATATCTAGGCCAAACATTTATTTGGTAATTGAGAAAATTTGAAATCCAGAGATATGAAGTTGTATTATAAAGAGAACTGCCTTGGGAATCAGAAGGCCTGGATATGAATTCTAACTCTACCTATTACATATGTGATCCTGAAAAAAATCACTATCTCACTGAGCCTGAGGTCTCTCATTTATAAAAGGAATGGTTGAACTGCATGACCTTCAAGTTCTCTTATAGTCTCAAATCTATGATCCTATTATATATAGTCTGAATAGAGTCTGAATTCAATTCAATAAACATTTAGAAATAAAATAATATAGTCACTTCTGTCACCCTTTATTTCACTGGTTAATTGGATTCCTAAAGGAAACATGCTACTTCCCCTATCTCAAATTCTAAGAATATCTCCATGGGGATTTTCTGAGTGCTATATACCTCAGGAAGTCCCATAGCTGTGCTATTTATCTACATTTTAAGTTAATATCAACTAATCAGATTGACTTAACTTCTAGAAATGAGTATTTGCTACACTAATATAGTCGATATGAAATATCTTCCTAAAAGCCAGTGATACAATCTCCCACCAGGATATATGAAATGCAAGAAAAATTGAGCTCAAATTTATAGCATATGTAGCTATGTGTTATAGCTATCATAACACTGCTGATAGCTTCTGGATTTTCTTCTTTGCTGGCGTATTCAAAATGTTCCCTTTAGTTTTTGTATAGTTTTTCTTATAGGTTTTTAAAGAGCTTTTTGTCTGTTTTCCTCATCTCCAGTTTATCCTTGTCTCCTCAGCAGAGATTAGATGCTGCTGCCAGCCACCACTATTTTGGAGACACTGTGGGGACATTGATAATAAAATACAAATTTCCTGGTCCTCAAAGTTCATAAAATCCTCACTCCCACCAAAAGAAGCAGAGTCCAGGTGAGGTTGAAGCCAAAGTGTTCTTGTCCCCATTGCAACTCATCCTTTTCCAGAAATTTGACTAGAATATTCTTTCCTAGCTCACTGCTTGCTAGAATCCCCAATTTCAACCAGTTTGATGTTTTGTTAAAGATCTCAAATGTCATGACGGAGTCACTCAGCCAATCTGAAAATAAATCTTCTTATACCTAGGGAAATGGCCAGGATTTGTTCATATGACAAGTCCAGATGTATTCTCATCTGAAAAATATATGAGGACTAAGTGGAGTTAACAATTTTGATTTTATCCTTGCATTATGATCATTGTGATCTTCTCAATAGGTATCATGTTATCAACTTCTCTTTTTCACTTTCTATTGCCAATCACTTGTTTGATTTAAAGGGGAGAAAAACTGCAGCACTGATTTCTGTCTTTTTGTACATTATATGCTTTCAGATTCACTGATTTGTACTTGTGACCATGTGCTATGGATGACATATGTATATGACATGTATCAAACAGATAGAGAATGAAAATACCACCCTATGGCTAGTAAATGGCCCAGGTAAATTTCTGTAGCCAAAAAAGTCTGTACTGAAAGAATAAGTCAATTTAGTTAGACTGGTATTCAAGACAACAAACCCAGTCCATTACCAGGTCCATATTTTTAAACCTTTCCATTTTTACAGAACTTTTCCACTACCAGCCTGACCTTTTACAACCTGGAGACATCTGCATTCCATGAGAAATTGAAGTAGAATTTTAGAGATGCAGAAAGGAAAGTAAAATAGAGAATTGTGGCACAGTGCCATAAGAATGATTCCCTCTTTAACCATTTCTTACTGAGGAAGCATTGTGGCTCAAATCCTCACTTGGCTAGTTCTTTTCTATGTGACCTATGGTAAGTCATGGGTAAGGCTCTCTGGAGCTCAGCTGCTTATTTGCAAATGAGGAGTTTGGTTTAAATGGTCTCTTAAGTCCCTTCCAACTTAAATCTATAATCCAAAGATCCTGAATTTAGTGTTAGCATTTCACCTAGCAACCTGCACTCAAAAATAATTGCCTTTTTTCCTTCCCGAATTCCTTATTATTAAATCCTGTCAATTTTTCTTTTGAAATTTTTCTCTAATAAAAGTCTCCTTTTACATTACTATGCTTACTACTTGCTACTTAAAGGTTATTGTTTTTTCTGTTTGTTTGTTTTTAACTATATTCTTGGATTGTTCCATTTTCCTCCGATGTGGTCTACCTACTTCCTTCTTCTATTTTACAATCTTGCTTATTTACCCTTTCTATAACATGATTTTTACCATATCAATCTCCAGTTCTAAAGTCTGTAATGGCTCTCCATTACCTAGAGGGTCAAGTCTAAATTCATTAGTTTAACATCTGTAAAATAGTCCCCATTGCCTTTTCTAGCAATCTTCTACATTATTCCCTTAAAATAATACTCTATTCCAAACTGTTCTATTCCTTGTTGTCCCCAAATATCTTGTAAACACTTTTCTTCATTCTCCTTTCACCTGTTAATTAGAATGACCTCCACAATCTACATTGCTTATTTGAATCCTACCCTTCCTTCAAAAATTAAAAATTTCAAATTTATCACATTTAGGATACATCTTTAGGTTTATAAATAGCAACCATCAAAATTAATTTTTAATCAACAATAATGATGATTATTGCCCTATTTTGAATCCTGAAAATGAGCAATTGTGGCCTTACGTCAGACATCCTCAGGTGCCTTTTCCATTCTCAATCTACTGACTCTTTACTGAAGGAAATTTGTTAAGGCAAAACTGGACCCAAATTGTGACACTCCTGGAATGAATCACTTCTGAAGAAAACTTGGAGAAAACTTTTGACATGTTGGACACCTTGAGTGATGATAATTAGCATATAATCATGGACTTCTGAATTTTTTTTTTGCTTTCTCTGACTCCAGCAGAAACCTGAGAGAAAACTAAGGGGAAAAAATACTATTGAGAAGTATGAGAACTTTGTTGTTTATCCAAGAAATGAAACATTTTGTAAAAATTTGGGCAACGTATGTGCATGGAGCCTTGGATTTATATTGAGAATTTATTCAGGGTGGAAAGCAAAATATACAGCTTCTGGGTAAAGAATGTACAAGGATCCCAGGGCAATGTGGAGAAAGACAGAGCTTGACAGTGTTGGGGCAAGACAAGCCAGGATCCTTCAGTCTGCCCTTAACAATATCCCCTACCCTGAATACTCTCCCATTCTGTTGCTTTTGGCCTTCACTTCCCCTTGGAAGTTAATGGCTTTCTCCAAAGCTGGCGGAGAGACTGACAGCATTGTGAACATGAAGGGTAATTTTTTTTTAATAAAGCTTTTTATTTGCAAAACATATGAGTAACCTTTCAACATTGACCTTTGCAAAAAAACTTTTTTTTTCCCAAGCTTTTCCTTTCCCTCCCCCCGCCACCCACCCCTAGATGACAGGTAATCTACTACATGCTAAATAGGATAAATTATATGAAAAATACAATACATGTATACATATCTATACAGTTATCTTACTGCACAAGAAACATCAGATCTAGAAAGAGAAGAAGAAAAAAAACAACCTAAGAAGGAAAACAGAATGCATGGAAATATTCACAGAAAGCGTTAAAATGCTGTGTTGTGGTTCACTCTCAGTTCCCACAGGCCTCTCTCTGGATGTATATGACTA
>JAJPUD010005701.1:138885-150770 GCA_023553655.1 Myrmecobius fasciatus
CACAAACATTTTTGCACATGTGGGTCCCTTTCCCTCCTTAAAAATCTCTTTGGGATATAGGCCCAGTAGAAACACTGCTGGGTCAAAGGGTATGCACTGTTTGATAACTCTTTGAGCATAGCTCCAAATTGCTCTCCAGAATGGTTGGATCCGTTCACAGTTCCACCAACAATGTATCAGTGTCCCAGTTTTCCCACATCCCCTCCAACAGCTATCATTATCATTTCCTGTCATTTTAGCCAATCTGACAGGTGTGTAGTGGTATCTCAGAGTTGTCTTAATTTGCATTTCTCTGATCAATAGTGACTTGGAGCACCTTTTCATGTGACCGGAAATAGTTTCAATTTCTTCGTCTGAAAATTGTCTGTTCATATCTTTTGACCATTTGTTAATTGGAGAATGGCTTGAATTCTTATATATTTGAGTCAATTCTCTATATATTTTAGAAATGAGGCCTTTATCAGAACCTTTGGATGTAAAAATATTTTCCCAGTTTACTGCTACCCTTCTAATCTTGTCTGCATTCATTTTGTTTGTACAAAAACTTTTCAACTTGATATAGTCAAACTTATCTATTTTGTGATTAATGATGACCTCTAGTTCTTCTTTGGTCACAAATTCCTTCCCCCTCCACAGGTCTGAGAGGTAAACCATCCTACATTGTTCTAATTTGTTTATAATATCATTCTTTATGCCTAGATCATGAATCCATTTTGACCTTATCTTGGTATATGGTGTTAGGTGTGGGTCAATGCCTAATTTCTTCCAGACTAGTTTCCAATTATCCCAGCAGTTTTTGTCAAATAGTGAGTTTTTATCCCCAAAACCGGGGTCTTTGGGTTTATCGAACACTAGATTATAATTGTCATTGAATATTTTGTTCTGTGAACCTAACCTATTCCACTGATCCACTACTCTATTTCTTATCCAGTACCAAATGGTTTTGGTGACCACTGCTTTATAATATAGTTTTAGATCTGGTGCAGCTAGGCCACCCTCATTTGCATTTTTTTTCATTAATTCCCTTGAAATTCTTGACCTTTTGTTTTTCCAGATGAATTTTGTCGTTATTTTTTCTAGTTCAGTTAAATAATCTCTTGGGAGTTTGATTGGTATAGCACTAAATAGATAGATTAGTTTAGGTAGTATTGCCATCTTTATTATATTCGCTCGACCTATCCAAGAGCACTTGATGTTTTTCCAATTGTTTAGATCTGACTTTATTTGTGTGGAGAGTGTTTTGTAGTTTTGCTCATATAGATCCTGACTTTCCCTTGGCAGATATATTCCCAAATATTTTATACTATCGATAGTTATTTTGAATGGAATTTCTCTTTGTATCTCTTGCTGTTGCATTTTGTTGGTGATGTATAAAAATGCTGATGATTTATGTGGATTTATTTTGTATCCTGCAACTTTGCTAAAGTTCTGGATTAATTCTAATAGTTTTTTAGTTGATTCTCTAGGGTTCTCTAAGTAGACCATCATATCATCTGCAAAGAGTGATAATTTGGTTTCCTCATGACCTACTCTAATTCCTTTAATCTCTTTTTCTTGTCTTATTGCCAAGGCTAGCATTTCTAATACAATATTGAACAGTAATGGTGATAGTGGACAACCTTGTTTCACCCCTGATCTTATTGGGAATGGTTCCAGTTTATCACCATTACATATGATGCGAGCTGATGGTTTTAAATAGATGCTACCAACTATTTTAAGGAAAAGTCCATTAATTCCTATACTCTCTAATGTTTTTAATAGGAATGGATGTTGGATTTTATCAAATGCTTTTTCTGCATCTATTGAGATTATCATATGGTTTTTGTTAGTTTGGTTATTAATATAGTCAATTATGTTAATAGTTTTCCTAATATTGAACCATCCCTGCATTCCTGGTATAAATCCTACTTTGTCATGGTGTATTATTCTAGGAATGATTTTCTGTAATCTCTTTGCTAATATTTTATTTAAAATTTTTGCATCAATATTCATTAAGGAGATTGGTCTATAATTTTCTTTCTCTGTTTTTGTTTTACCTGGTTTAGGTATCAGTACCATGTCTGTATCATAAAAAGAGTTTGGTAGGAGTCCTTCATTTCCTATTTTTTCGAATAGTTTATATAATATTGGAGTTAACTGTTCTTTAAATGTTTGGTAGAATTCACATGTAAATCCATCTGGTCCTGGGGATTTTTTCTTAGGGAGTTGATTAATGACTTGTTCTATTTCTTTTTCTGAAATGGGACTATTTAAGTAATTTATTTCCTCTTCTGTTAATCTGGGCAATCTATATTTTTGTAGATATTCCTCCATTTCACTTAGGTTATCAAATTTATTGGCATACAGTTGGGCAAAGTAGCTCCTGATTATTGCTCTAATTTCCTCTTCATTGGTGGAAAGTTCTCCCTTTTCATTTTTGAGACTAACAATTTGATTTTCCTCTTTCCTTTTTCTAATTAAATTAACTAGAGGTTTATCTATTTTGTTGGTTTTTTCATAAAACCAACTTTTAGTTTTATTTATTAATTCAATAGTTTTTTTACTTTCAATTTTACTAATCTCTCCTTTTATTTTTAGGATTTCAAGTTTGGTATTTGATTGGGGGTTTTTAATTTGTTCTTTCTCTAGCTTTTTTAGTTGCAAGCCCAATTCATTGATTTTCTCTTTTTCTATTTTATGCAAATAAGCATCTAGAGATATAAAATTTCCCCTTATTACCGCTTTGGCTGTATCCCACAAATTTTGGTATGTGGTCTCATTATTGTCATTCTCTTGAATGAAATTCGTAATTGTGTCTGTAATTTGCTGTTTCACCCATTCATTCTTTAGAATAAAATTATTTAGTTTCCAATTGGTTTTTGGTCTATTTTCTCCTGGCCTTATATTGCATGTGATTTTTATTCCGTCATGATCTGAAAAAATGCATTTATTATTTCTGCCTTCCTGCATTTGATTTTGAGGTTTTTGTGTCCTAGCACATGGTCAATTTTTGTATAAGTTCCATGGACTGCTGAGAAAAAAGTAAACTCCTTTCTGTCTCCATTTAATTTCCTCCAAAGATCTATCATACCTAACTTTTCTAACATTTTGTTTACCTCCTTAACTTCTTTCTTATTTATTTTGTGGTTTGATTTATCAAGTTCTGAGAGAGGGAGGTTGAGATCCCCCACTATTATAGTTTGGCTGTCTATTTCTTCTTGCATCTGTCTGAACTTTTCCTCTAGGAATTTCCATGCTATACCACTTGGTGCATATATGTTTAGTATTGATATTGCTTCATCATCTATGGTACCCACACAAACATATCTTAAATGTATAATAAAGATGGTATAGCCATTTTTTTGGAAACCAACTTATATTGTATCTGCCAAAAGAGTTAAACCCTATGTAACAGATATTATGATACTCTTAGCTTCCATGAAAAAATTATTTAATCCAAAGTTTACTTAGTTTATAAGAGGCACTGAAAATTGAACTGTAACAACAAAAGAATTGTACCTAAAAATCTAAAATTCTAGGCAGCTAGATGGCTCACCACATAGAGTACTGGGCCCAGTGTCAGGATGACCTGAGTTCAACTCCAGCTTCAGATACTTATTAGCTATGTGATCCTGGGCAAGTCACTTAACCATGCTTGCCTCAGTTTCTTTCTCTGTAAAATGACCTAAAGAAGGATATGGCAAACAACTCCAATATCTTTCCCAAGAAAACCCCAAATTGGGTCATATAGAATCAGCCATAACTGAAATGACTGAATAACAAGAAATAAAAATATAACATATATATGTTGTTATGTACAAATATAACTACATAATATATAAAATATATACATACATGTATATATACAGTTATAAATAGGGGTCAATAACTAACTGGAAATAGTGATTTGAGTTAAGTATAAAATAAGATAAAGAATAAAATGACTTAAGTAGAAGAAATTCAGCATGGGGCAGCTGGGTGGTGCAGTGGATAGAGAGCCAGCCCTGAAGTCAGGAGGACTTGAGTTCAAATGTGACCTCAAACATGTAACACTTCCTGGTTGTGTGACCCTGGGCAAGTCACTTAACCCCAATTGCCTCAGCCAAAAAAAAAAAAAGAAAGAAAAAAGAAAAGAAATTCAGCATCTACTTTTCAGTAAGCTTCTCTAAATATAAAGAACAAAAGAAAGGAACTTACTTCCAATCTCACTGACCCACAATCTCGGTTAGGGGTTAGTAACTGGATGGAAATAGTTAAGTATAAAATAAGATAAAGAATAAGAGGACTTAAATAGAAGAAATTCATCATCATTTCAGTAAACTTCTCTAAATATAAAGAAGAGAAGAAAGGAATTTATCTCCCAATCTCACTGACCCACAACTTCAGGAACACTTAATTGCCAGGTGTAAATCAATTCAATGGACAACTCTCTAACTTTTAAATAAACTAATAAACCCTGACAGGTATAAAGATAAACAAAGGAGATAAAATTAGTGCTAGGGTAAAAATAATTCTTTTGTATGTATGGTCACAGATGTTCAGGAGAGCCTTGCTGGAAAAAAAAATATCCTTGGTAGGACTTTAATTTTTATATACTTAGATATCTGCACAGGAATAGCAAAAAGGTAAAAATCAAAGTTAAGGGGGAAAAGTTTCAATCAAACTACCACAACTTTTCTTATATAACACTCTCCTACCAGAAAAGTGGAATCTAGTGGTGTTTTTCCATATAGTAAATATTTCAAATTTAATTTTAGAAAAAAATTAAACCTACTTATAAAAACCACAGGGACAGATAATGATGGTGACATTCTCTAGGCATCTCTGCCTAGAAATTTAATTCATCCTGACTCATCCATCACTAAGTATTTATCAAGTGCTTACTATATGCCAAGTACTTTGGAGATGGTTATGCAAAAGGAAGCTAGTTCTCATCACTGAGTAGCTCAGTTTCTATGAGGGAGACACAAATACTTATATAAGATGGTTAGCTCCAAGTCTGTGATAGTCCCTCTTCCCATATTTCTCAAGAACCTGGAGAAACAGCAGACAAACGAAGAGCCTCAGACTCCCTCCCAGATGTCCATGTTGGGAAACATTATTATTGCAGGTCCAAATAACCTATATGATACTGGAAGGGAAGGAGTACAAAATAAATCCCTCTCTTCTCAGACTGAGGTACCTATTAGGGAAGGATTGATGAGCTCCACTCTGTGGATGGATAGAATCTCACCTGTCCAGAGCCAGATGTAAGGCTCCAACCAGACATTTTAGGCTGACTTGATGTGTTCTTGACTTAACTCTTCCAACCTTCCTCAATAAGATCATCTCAACTTGATCTTTTCCCTGGGGCTTTTTCCAACAGAAGGGTCATTTTTTTCTGATCAGGAAGAAAAAATTGTTTCTTCAGCCACTCTTACCTGTATATATAAGGCCTCTACTATTGGTCCCAACTCTGTGCAGTAGGCCGCAAATTTGACTTCAGTTTATGCACTCAGTTTGTAATTACTGTGCTGTATTTACTGTTTGTTGAAGGGAATTAGTCACATTTTCATTGCCTTTACTTGAATTTTGTTTTCACTTTTTAAAATGTGTATGTTTATGTGGGTAGTTTTCTCAGAGATATCCAATAATTTGAATCATTTTTCCCTACTTTCCCCAATTCTGACCCCTCCCTCCTGGAAAGATGGAAGCAGTACCACCTCACTAGTTAAGAAAGCCTATGCCATATACTCTATATATAGTGTTTTGTGCTAATACCTTTGCTCTTTCACTTCTGCAATAATTACTACTGAACCATGATTCCTCTTTTGTAATTAATTGTAGCTTATCTTTACGCTGCTCCCGAGTTTAAACACGCTTTCCATCTGAGCATTCCTCTATGGTAGGCAGTTCAAACATGTCATAATTGGACATAACCTTAGAGAATATTTACTTCAGGGGTTCTTAATCTTTTTTATAAATCCTTAGGTTGTCTGGTAGAGATATTTCCTTAGAATGATGTTTCTTCAATGCATAATTTAAAATATATAATATTACAAAGGAGAAAAATTTCATTGAAAAACATCTACTAATATGTGAGAAAGACTAAATTCAAGGATCCTATCCAGTTCGTCATTTTCCACCTGCCTCTACTCCTCTGGTCTTTATCATTCTATGGAAACTCAACATTGTGTAAAATCACATCAGTCCTGGAACTCACATCTCATCAATCCCTCCTTCCCATGAGGTCCCACCATCCTTCTGATTAGGGAGGGTTCAGGGGTGAGAGCTCCTCCTAGTTCTAGCACTTAAGGAGAATACCTGGGTCAGCCATCCCTTCATTTCCCATCTAGCTGTACTTTTCAAGTTTTCATCATGCTTCCAAACTGGTGCCATGTTTCCTTTCAATCTGTGCCCTACCCTTTTCAGACTCTTTTTATGTATAGTCTTCCTCCATTAAATGGAGTTCCTTGAAGGCGGGAACTTTTTGCCTTTCTTTGAATCCCTAGCACTTAGCAAAATACCTGGTACATAGTAGGTACTTAATAAATGTGTATTGATGGTCCAAATTAGCCCAGGTTCAGATTCTCTGCTTTCCAATGCAACCCTACCATTTTACAGATGAATCAACGGAGACTGAGGAAAGTTAAGGAAATACCTAAATTCATAGCTGTTCTTCCATACTTATCAGCTGTGTGACTAGGAGTTAATAATTCAACTTTTCTGACCATCGGTTTCATCATTTGTAAAATGAAAATAATAAGGCTATATGTGAGATGTTTGCAAAACATGCTTTTAAAATTTTAAAAGCTTCTGTAAATAATAGCTATTATTATTAAGTAACTTACCTAAAGTATCACCTCCCACCCTCTTGATATTTACATTTTACCACAAACTGAGGTTCACAAAAATTGTTTTCTCTAGTCCCACACCTACTAAAAGTCTCACTGAAGACAACTGACTCTTGGTCTGGTAATCTTGCATCTAGAAAGAAAATTAGAGCATATGCTCTTATATAGAGAGGTAATAACCTTCAGTATTCCCAATATCTGCCTCAAAAGTCTTTTTTCCACTAATGGATAAAGGGAAGCAGTCTAAATTCAGTTTCTTGTTGCCTAGGTAGATCTCAACAACAACAATAATAACAACAAATTTATGCTTGGTCCCTTTAAAGGCAACAGAGAGCAGCAGATATTGATATCTGAAGGAAGATGTTTGACAAATCAATGGCAAAATCTATGGATGGAACATACCAGTTAGGTGATACCTGGAGGATATAACAAGAATGATGTATTGTCCTTTACCCTAGTATGTCTCCAGGATGCCAGGGATGCAGAAGATGCTATTTTTTAAAGGAATTACTATGATTTGGTCAGTAGCTTTGTGTAGAATTACCCAAGAGTCTCAGAGGGTCCAATGAGTGCTGGACACTTTTAACAATAACAGAAACAACAAACAACAGCAGCAGCATTTATATAATCCCTGTTACATCCCAGACACTAGGCTGAGCGCTTTACAATTATTACCTCATTTTGATCTTCACAACAACCCTGGGAGGCAGGGGCTGTTATTATCTTCATTTTATAGATCAGGAAACTGAGGCAAACACAGTGAGTGAGTGCTCAGGATAACACAGCTGGTAAATATCTGAGGGCAGATTTGAATATAGTTCTTCTTTCAAATTGTCACCATCAGGTTATTGGCAAGATGGGAAGAATCACACACAGGAAACTGAAGGGGTGTGTATGTGTGTGATGCTGACATGTACAAAGATGCCATGGAAAATGGTTGAGTTCTTCTGATATGGAATATCTGCTCACAGTCTAAGTGACACCAAATTCTTCTCATAGGGGTTAACATGCAGCTGTGGCTGCCCCCAGTCCAGCTTAAGGTTAAGAGACCACAATTCTTCATACTGAAAAAGAGGCTCTTTTTGTGTTTGCTCTGATGAAATCATTGTTTATTTGTGTGTGTGTGTGTGTGTGTGTGTGTGCGTGTGTGTGTGTGTGAATTAAGTAGCATTCTGCTTATAATCTACATTCCAAACTGATTTATTTTCCTAGGAATTTTTTTTTAAAAGAACTACTTCTTAATGGGGGAAATGTATGCAATTTCAACCAGGGCAACATTGACAGTGAAATATTTTGAATTATTTAAATTGTGGTTTTTGGTTTAGCATACCCATCCCCTCCCAATTTTGGAAAAAATTCAGTGTCATATGGTGGGTTACTTTGCACAGCAATGCTAAAGGTACTAGTCTATTTTGTTTAAAAGTGTGTTTCTAAAGTGTGTGTATGTATAAACTTATACTTGCATATGTACACACATCAAATAATATAATATCCACAACACATACAGACATGCACATGCACACACATTTGTACAATACACATAACACATAAACACATACACATACATACAACCTGCAAACACATGTATATATACCTGTGAATATATACATATAACATATAATGCTGATATATACACAAGATAAATGTACACATACATACATGCACCCATACACACACTCTCTCTCCCTCACACACACACACACACACGTGTGTGTGTGTGTGTGTGTGTGTGTGTGTGTGTATAATGGAATAATCACTAAGATGGAAAAGCATAGAAAAGCATTGTTCCTTAGAAACAGAATCTGGATCAGAAGTCTCCTAAGCTCTCTTTTAGAAGAATACTTGGGTTCTGAGGGCATCTAGGTGGCTCAGTGCATAGAGTGCTGGACCTGAGTCAGGAAGACTTGAGTTTAAATCTGATCTCAGAGACTTACTAGCCATGTGACCTTGGGCAAATCATTTAACCCTTTTTGCCTCAGTTTCCTCATCTATAAAATGAGTTAGAGAAGGAAATGGCAAAGCACTCTGGTATCTTTGCCAAGAAAATCCCAAATGTGTCATGAAGAGTGAGACATAATTGAAAACAACAGAGCCAGAAAGAGTGGGTTCATCTCTGACACATTCTGATTGTGTGACTCTGAGCTAGTCATTTAACCTGTAAATATCCTAGATAATTCTGTGAGACTTACAGACAAGTTATGAACCTGCATCACTAAAGAGTTTTCTGATCTGGGAGTTTCCTAGGCCACTGAAATCAGGTTTAGTCCACAACAATGGAATTATTTTTTATTGATCTTTGTGAATCTTCTGTAACAAGGATATTTTTGTGAAGATTTTTCTCACAAAACAAAAAGGAAATGATTGCAACATCAGCAGCATTAATCATATCTTAAAGATATCATCCCAACCTTCTTCCCATCCACCATATTTTATTATTCACTCTGAAAGTCTGAAGCTCAAGGACTATCTCCTTTGGGACTTTTGTCCAATTGACTTTGTCAATGAGAACAGAAAAAAATCTAAACAATTATTCATCCATCTCTAATTCATTCTTTTATTTTATTAAATTTCTTTTGATTACAAATCTGTCTTGGCTATTATTAAATTGCATGAGTTGGAACCTTGTTTGTTCCTTAATGTAAGTTATAGATGCCTATATGTTCCTTGCATATTTGCTTTTTCTTGAATATTTTAGTGATATTTTCATTAATGTATTTCTCTGATTTCCTGTAATATGGATATGGCCTTGACTTCTCAAAAGTCACCAGTAGAGAATACAGCTTGGCAAGTTATACAAAATTGGAAAGGTTTTGTGTACCAATCCAGAGACAGACTTACCTGTCACCTGAAGGTCAAATTAATTTGGGGACACTCATCATAAACATTCATTTGACTACAAAGTGATAAATTGATCTAGCTGTATTAACTCATGAAGAACACTAGGGGATGATATAGCAGAATCATAAACAGTAATTTTTGCACCTAGGTCAAAAATCAAAAACTATCTGGGGCAATTTTTCAATTCAATAAATTTAGTTGACAGGGAAAGATCTTGGACCGATAGATAGAAGGCCCCATGAAGAGAGATACCAGGATATCATTCATTGGCTGGAGGAAAAGGAAGAAATCTCAGGACATCTTAAATTTGGAAAGACTACAAGAGTAGAGAGAAATATAGGTTTTAATGAGGACTTATCTTTGGTTGTTGCTGCAGGATTGGAGGTGAAAAGTGAAGAAGCAGCTACTGGTTTTCTATTTTTATTAATATTTCTTATTAACAAGTTGCAACCTCAATTGCTTCCACAGACCGCAGGAATATAAGATCTGTCATTACAAATGTTTTAAATGTGAGCTCCCTAGCACAAAGTCCTTTCTACCCCACTCTAATTCCAGGGATTTTGATCTGGTGGAGGGAAAAAAACCTAACTCCAAAGAAATCATAGATATTTTGATATACTAAAGTAACATGATGAAGCAGCTTAATCAGAAAGTGTGAAAGTACTTTTTTTTTCCTCTGCTGGGCTCACACGGATCAGATTCAGTCCGGGGACTACCCATAAAGAATTAATTTCTCTCTTTGCCTCTTCATTAACCCCAGATTAATTCATGAAAACTTCCCAAAGAATGCTTACATACTGGTATTTTTTTTGGTTTTCCTAAATATGGTCATTCCAAGTTTGCCACTCAATTTGCAATAAGTATATTGAGAATGGTACGACATATATTTCTTTTTTTTAATTAATTGCTATTTTTTAAAAATTATAATTTCTTATCATAGCCTTTTATTTTCAAAACATACGCATGGATAATTTTTCAACATTGATCCTTGCAAAAGCTTGTGTTTCAAATTTTTTTCTTCCCCCTCCCCTAGATGGTAAGTAATCCAATATGTGTTAAACATGTTAAAAATATGTTAAACCAATATATGTATACATTATATATATACACAATCATCATGCTGCACAAGAAAAATCAGATCAAAAAGAAACAAATGAGAAAGAAAAAAAATGCAAGCAAACAACAAAAAGAGTGAAAATGCTATGTTGTAGACCACACTCAGTTCCCACAATCTTCTCTTTGGGTGTAGGTGGCTCTTTTCATCACAAGATCACTGGAACTGGCCTGAATCATTTCATTGTTGGAAAGAGCCACGTCCATCAGAATAGCTCATTGTATAATCTTGGCTGTTGCTATGTACAGTGATCTCCTGGTTCTGCTCATTTCACTTTGTATCAGTTCGTGTAAGTCTCTCCAGATCTCTCTGAAATCATCCTGCTGATTGTTTCTAATAGAACATAATATTTCATAACATTCATATACTACAACTTATTCAGCCATTCTCCAACTGACGGATATCCATTCAGTTTCCAGTTTCTTGCCACTACAAAAAGGGCTGCCACAGCCAGAAAGAAACAATTTAAATATTGGGGAGCCATAATTAGGATCACACAGGACCTAGCAGCTTCTACTTTGAAGGATCGAAGGGCCTGGAATCAGATATTCCGAAGGACAAAGGAACTTCGATTACAGCCAAGAATAAGTTACCCAGCTAGAATGAGCATTATCTTCCAGGGAAGAAAATGGTCATTCAATGATATAGGAGAATTTCACCTATTTCTACTGAAAAGACCAGAACTGAACAAAAAAATTGATCTACCAACACAGAACACAAGAGAAACATAAAAAGGTAACAAGAAAAAAAAACTCTTGAGAACTATATTTATGTTATAGATACATATAGAATGAGGGTTGATTTTATGAAACTATTATTACATTATGATTATGATATGATTACTGTGGTTTTATGATTATTATGATATGAATATTGTGATTTTATGATTATTATGATATGATAAACTGAAAAAGAAATTAGAGGTAGAAAAGGGATAACACTGGAAGAAGAGGAAAAGGAGGTAAAATAAGGGAAATTACATCACATGTAGAGGCAAAAAAAACCTATAATGATTGAGGGGAGAAAAGGGAGGGGAATGAGAATTGGGTTAATCTCCATCTCATCAGATTTGGCTCAGAGGGAATAATAGACGTACTTATAAGGAAACAGGAGGGAAAGGG
>JAJPUD010005702.1:24195-59636 GCA_023553655.1 Myrmecobius fasciatus
CTTTGCTACTATTTTTTCTAGATCTGTAAGATAATTTCTTGGGAGTTTGATTGGTATGGCACTAAATAAGTAAATTAGTTTGGGTAGTATTGTCATTTTTATTATATTCACTCGTCCTACCCATGAGCATTTTAAGTTTTTCCAATTGACTAGGTCTGATTTGATTTGTGTGGAAAGTGTTTTGTAATTTAGTTCATATAGTTCCTGACTATCCCTTGGCAGATAAATTCCCAAATATTTTATACTATCAACAGTTATTTTGAATGGAATTTCTTTTTGTATCTCTTGCTGCTGAACTTTATTGGTAATATATAAAAATGCTGATGATTTATGTGGATTTATTTTGTATCCTGCCACTTTGCTAAAGGTGTGAATTGTTTCTAGTAGTTTTTTAGTTGAGTCTCTAGGATTCTCTAAGTATACCATCATGTCATCTGCAAAGAGTGATAATTTGGTTTCTTCACTACCTACTCTGATTCCTTTTATCTCTTTTTCTTCTCTTATTGCTAAAGCTAACATTTCTAATACAATATTAAATAGTAATGGTGACAGTGGGCAGCCTTGTTTCACTCCTGATCTGATTGGGAATGGTTCTAGTTTGACTCCATTACATATGATGCTTGCTGAAGGTTTTCAGTAGATACTACTAATCATTTTAAGGAAAAGCCCATTTATTCCTATACTCTCCAGTGTTTTTAATAGGAATGGGTGTTGGATTTTATCAAAGGCTTTTTCTGCATCTATGGAGATAATCATATGATTTTTATTATTTTGTTTATTAATATAATTGATTATGCTAATAGTTTTCCTAATATTGAACCAGCCCTGCATTCCTGGTATAAATCCTACTTGGTCATGATGTATTATCCTGGGGATGACTTTCTGTAATCTTGTTGCTAAAATCTTATTTAAAATTTTTGCATCAATATTCATTAGGGAAATGGGTCTATAGTTTTCTTTCTCAGTTTTCTCCCTACCTGGTTTAGCTATCAGCACCATATCTGTGTCATAGAAGGAATTTGGTAGTACACCTTCTTTCCCTATTTTTTCGAATAGTTTATATAGTATTGGGATTAATTGTTCCTTGAATGTTTGGTAAAATTCACATGTAAATCCATCTGGCCCTGGAGATTTTTTCTTAGGGAGTTGATTAATAGCTTGTTCTATTTCTTTTTCTGAAATAGGGCTATTTAAATAATTTATTTCCTCTTCTGTTAATCTGGGCAATCTATAAATAGGTTGTTTTGAGGGCAGATTTTATGCAGTTTACCATGGACAAATAAAATGTCAGTTAAGGCTTTGATGGGCTCTCAAAAGGTTGTTGACTAGAGTGCATCATCTGATAGTTCCAAAATGGAAAAGCTTCAATTATAGGAATAAAATTTTTTTTTAGGTTCAAATAGTTGTGATAAGGTAGAAATAAGATATTTGTCTGAACAGACCAAAAATTTCTCATTGGGAGCTAATTAATTAATCTCAGATTTTTAAAACATATGCTCAGAAGATAGTTAACAAGGCTAAGGAATGGAGATTGAATACAAATGTGTGCCTCAGTTCCATGTGTTTTTTGCCAGGAATCCTGGAACTTATAATGAGTTCAGGATAGTGTTATCAATCAATAATGAAAAGGATTTTTTGAGATCTTTTTTGGAGAAGAAATCAAAAGAAGGGATGAGGGGACTGTTCAGGGTGGTAAGAATGATGAAAATGAAAGAGAGAAGGAAGGACTAATGAAATCTTAAATGATTAATTTTCTGACAAATTGCATGTTCTTTAGATAAGGAATTTGGTTTTGTAGGCTAGAAAATGCATTGTTAAAATGAAGCTAAAAGTCAAGAAAAGTAAGGATATGGTAAGAGAGCATCTAGCTGCCCATAGTTAATTTCCTAGTGATCAGATCTGGATGAACTACAACACAAGATCTATAAATTCTTTGGGGATATGAACATTAAAACACTGTTTTTCATTTTTGAGAGATTATAGATAATGGGAGAGATGAACTAAGACTAGATAAAGTTAAAAAAAAAGCTTCTGCTAGTCAAAGAAAGAAGATAAATTTTGAATACTAATGGATTTTGACCTTGACTTTGATTCCTCACCAAATTCTTAGGCATGAATGAATAGATGGTTTATTAACATTCTAGGAAAGAGTAGTGAGAATTTAAGAGTTAGCTTAGCTTCATGAAGAACTGAGATCAAACTAAGCTCTTTCAATTTTTGCTACATATTAATAGACAGCTAGATTATGACACAATGGCAAATTCAGTGCACCTAGGTATTAGTAAAGTATTTAGAAAATTTCTCTTGCTATCAGAGAGGACAGCAAAGAGAGCTGTTGCAAGATGATTATACAATGTCAGTCTGGTTTTGGATATAATGAGTTCTCAAACATTATAGATGTCTCAGTAAAGCTTATCTTTTTAGATTTCATCTTTGCAGAGTTTTTTGAATCTTGATTTAGTCATCAATATATATGTTATTTTCTGAAGTGTTTTGTCATCCCCAAAATTTATTTGTGTCATCTTTCTCTTTATTCAAAATATTCATAAAAATTTTGAGCCAACAATAAACAAGAACAGGGTACTTACTGTCAGATATGCTGTAGAGAGGATTCCTTCTAAGGAATAGATTAGACTACATGATCTTTTTTGGATCTCCCCCCATCCTCACTACCCCTGCCTCAAGCTTCTAATTGTGACCTCTATATCAAATGTATCAAATAATTATATGAAATGCTAAATTTAAGTTAGCTGTTTGTGAATATAAAGATGTAATTTTTTTCTTATTCAAGTTTAGAACTCTTTCAACTCTCTTTATAGGTGCCTAGTTTAAACCCTCCTTTATAAACCCTCCCAAATTTGTCTTCTTCTCCATTAACATACAGAGTTTCTATGCTGGTTCAGATTCTCATCACATCTCCCACTGAACTACTGAAATAGCTTCTTAACTAGTCTTTTTGCCTCCAGCCTTTCCCTTTTCAATCCACTCTCCAAAAAAGCTGACAAATTATTATTCCTAAAATGCCTACTGCCCTCAAAAATAATCAATGGCTCCTTATTTTGACTAGGATGACAGAGACCCACATTCCTGAGGATATTATGTGGGGGAAGAATCTAAGGTCAGATTTGAACAAATATTGTCATGATTCAAGATCTAGTGTTTCATTCATTGCAACACTAGTGGCCTCAGATTTGAATTCAGTCTTTGCAGTTCAAAGTACAGTATTCTATTTATTATACTACATCAACTTTGACCAAATCCTTTGAGTTGCAATCATGGCATCTTTCATTACTTCCCCCAAGATAATATGCATGAGACACTTAATTACTGGGATCAAGGCAAGGACAAAGGAGGACAAAAATGCCTGATTTAACTTGTTCCTCTCTTATCCTGATAAAAAGAAGGAAGGTTATCATAGAAGGAAAATAATAGAGAATTCTTGCCATCCCTATTCAGAATCAGGGCATCATCCCATTTGAAAATTAGAAAAGGACAATTTCCTTGTTCCTGTTCAGATATTGTTTTCTTCTCTAAAGCTTCATATTTGAGAAATAAAAGGCAGCAATTTGTAGTAGAAAGACCATTGGCATATCATTCAGGAATTTGGGGCTCCATCCCCAGATCTTCCAGGTTTCGTGACCCAGATCTATTTATTTTTGCACTTGAAATGCTTTAACAAGCTGGTCTCTGAGGTTCTTTTCAAGTTTTGATATTTTAAAATAAATGTTCCTGTTCAGTATTTATTTTGCAGCTCTATGATATTTTTGTTCTAAAGTCCTTTCAATTTCATTAGAGACCAGTGTCCTCTGAACTTAGTGCCCTTCTCTCAGCTTTTTCTTTAAATTGGTGGCCTGTTTTGGGTCTTCCATTCTTTATTCTCAAATCTTTCAGTCCATGCTGTCAGATGCCTATTATCTCCATTTGTTGGTCTAAAGTCCCTCCTATGAATTCTGTGTCCTGACACTCGTAGCCAAGTCAGGTTCAGCTTCTCTATGCCCAGAATCCTGCAGATTTTGAATAGGGAAGGCAATGGTTTATTATGACTTTCCTCGTATGCTGATCTTCTTTCATTTTTATCAGGATAAGAGAGAGGCGAGTTGAATTTGGCATTTTAGTCCTTTTAGAAAGAATGTGTCACCTTTCTTCATAAAGGAAATTAACAGCAAAGCAAATGTTTTTCACATTTCAATGTCATATTTACTGGCCTCATTGTTCTTTCCTAACATATGTGATCCTCCATATCATTTCTTTGGAGGCAGCTATATGGTGTAATAGATAGAGGGCTAGGTATAGAGAAAGGACAACTTATCTTCCTGAGTTCAAATATGACCTCAGATACTTACTAGCTGTTTGATCCTGGGCAAATTAACTTTAGTTTCCTCATCTGTAAATCAGATGGAGAAGGAAATGGCAAACCACTTCAGTATCTTTGCCCAGAAAATCCAAAATGGGTTTACAGACCCACAGACTGAAAAATGACAAAACAACACCAAAAGCAACATCCTTCTTTGTGCCTCTACATTGACTGTGCCCCATGCCTAGAATGCTCTACCTCCTCCCTTCTTCCTCTTTCAATCCCTGTTTTCCTTTCAAACTCAGCTCAAACCCCTTTTTACCTACATCCTCTCTTGATGTATTCTAGTCTCTCCCAAGGACTGGGTATTCATTTTATATTTATTCTGTATATATTTCAATGTGTACATCCTTTCTACTGAGTCATAATGATGACTCCTTGAGAGTAGGGGCTTTTTGATCTTTATCTTCATATCTCCATTACTCAGCACACAGAGTCTGGCACATTTTAACTTCTTAATAAATGCTGATTGATTCTAAATTGTCTTCTATTTCAAACTTTCTATGTTCTATGCCCTAAGGTTCCTTTTCATCTCTGGGTGGTCCAGTGGATAAAGGGCTAGGTCTGGGGACAGGAAGACCTGACTCTGGCCTCAAGCACTTCCTGACTGCGTGATCCTGGGCAAGTCACTTCACCTCTGTCTGTTTCGATTATTTCAATTGTAAAGAGAGAACTATAGCAGCACTTACCTCAAAGGTTATGAAGATCCTGGCACATAGTAGGTATTGTATAAATGATTACTGCCTTCCATACCCCATCTTACTCTTACATTTGAAAATTTATGCACTAGTCTTTCCAAATTCTGTCTCTTGTGTCAGAAGGTACTTTAAAATTTGAACTTTTATGTTCTAAGATCCTTTCTAGTCCTATGTGTCTCTGATGTTCTAGTTGCTAAATTCTCTTTGATTTTGAATATTTTACTTTCCTTGGACTAGAAATCTTTTCAATCTAATTTTTTTTCTAAACCATTTCTAGCTGGGTCCTTTCAGTTGTTCTGTTCTATTTTCTTAAGTCCCTTTCAGGATTAAGTTTCTATGATTTTATGAGGCTCAGTCATTACTTTGCATGAGATTTTTCCTTTGAAATTAACAGAAGATGCCTCTATAGATCTTCCTACTTGATTGTTTGACCTGGGATTTTTGTTCTGATCCTGAGAGATTTAGCTATGTTGTCTCACCTTGTCTTCTCACAGTTCAGAGTTTCAGTCAGGGAGCTACCTCAAGTGCTGGAATCTTGCAGATGAATAAGGTTTTGAGGTTTTGAATGAGGTCATGTGCAGGAGAACAGGATTCTGCTTTGTGTCTGAGGAAGGATATATGAGGAGTATTGTAGGTACTTTTCTAGGAAGTCCCTAGACTCTAAGCTCTAATTCCCAGAGCTCCTTGTTAGAGAGAAATGTTGAAGTAATTGTCCATTCTCTAAGCCAGCCCTTTAGCAAGGGAGCTTGTTTGAGGGAAAACTTTGGCCCAAGTTCACTTTATTTCTTCAACACTGCTGTGTTAAAAATAATGAAATTTCTTTGTGTTTCTAGATCTTTTCTAAGGAAGAAACATTAGATTTCAAACTATAGAATGTAATCAATGGATAAAGAATGATCAGTGATTACCCTTCCATCTTGGTGCTTCCTTTCATTTTTTATTTCCTTTCCTTTTGCATCTCTAAGTAGGTGTGGCCAGTCAGTGTTGCCTTTCTACTGATCCTATGAGTCATGATTCTTGCATTTCTGATTATTTTCTAGGAGGCAATAGTTCCATTTTCCAGGTAATTAGATCCCCATTTCTAATATCCATGGCAGTCTTTTTGGTCTGATAATATGGCTTCTGCTAATGAATGCCTCTGCTCTTGTGTTCCAGTTCTTTGTTTTCTGAGTTCAAATGTACAAATTCTTCAGGGTTTGGGGTAGGCTTCAGAGGAAACAATATTCCCTAAATTCTTAAAAGTGTTCCCTCTCCCCATTTTTGTTTTTGTTTAGGGGGACATCAGTGTTTAGTGTCTGCTATATGATTTATATAAGTTAAAGATTTCACCACAAACATGAAGACTGAGTTAATAGCCTGTCTATAGAATTCTGCTTTTGTATTGTAAGCAGATGAATTTCCATTTGTGTGTTTTTGCTCCGATTGTATTGTTTTGCTTGTGTTCATCCATATCAAATAATCATCAAAATGGATCTATTGTGTACATGTTTTGTACAAAAACACCACTAATGCTGAAACTTTCAATGTTACATGCCTTTCTTCACTCTGTTTTTCTTATAGTAAATGGTGCAAAAGTAATGGTGAATAAACCTGCTAAGTTTTAGTATGCAACATTAGACCCATCAGTGATCCTGATATTCTTCACCTGAATGCACATCTTGAAAAAAAGGCTGTTTTAAAAACTGAATGTTCTTATTGAAGTTATAAAAATTATCAGTTTTATCATCTTGATTCTTGGGCACATATTTAAAAATATTCTGTGTGTATGCATAAAGTATTTTTGCTATGTGCATATGTATGAAGGTTAACTTGTGAAAAAGCACCTGCACTATTAGTTGAGGCATGAGTAGAATGAGGCACTTTTTTTTTTTTGAATACCATTGTTACCTGAAAGAATGACTTGACAGAACAAAAATAGTTACCTAGACTTGGGTGCTTAGAAGACATTTTCCTGAAAAAGAATGAGGTATGCTTTTTACTTCAAAGGGAAAACAGTGGATTGAGAGCTGATATCAAATTTGATCTCAGTCACTTCCTATGTGACCTTGAGCAAGTCAATTAACCTGTCTGCCTCAGTTTCCTCATCTGTAAAATGGGGATGATAATAATACCACAAACCTTTCAAAATTGTTATGAAGATCAAATGAGATAATATTTGTAGAGGGAAGATATGTAGCACAATGGACAGAGTGCTGGGCTTGAAGCCAGGAAGATTCATCTTCCTAAATTCAAACCTAGTTTTAGACACTAGATGTGTTATCCTGAGAAGGTCACTTAACCCTATTTATCTCAGTTCATCATTTGTAAAATATTATCTGGACAAATAATTGGCCAAGAATTCCAGTATCTTTGTTATGAAAATTGTGGTCTGAAAAAGTCAGAATTGATTCAAACAACCACACATAAACAAAATGTGTAAGGACCTTAGCATAGTGTTTGGCAATTCTATATAAATTATAGCTATTATTATTATTGTATTATTGGTTGCAATGATAAAAATAAATTTTTCAATTAAAAATTAGACTTTTGTAAAATGTATATCTGCTATTGTGACCTGACAGAACTGTAATACTTAAAAGACATTTGTGATGAGGCTGGTGGTAGCATTATGAACAATATAGTTTGATAATGTCTAATGAAATGTGTCAACATTTGGAAGACCTGAATAACTCCTTGAACCAATATTTTCTACATGACCAAGTGTATGTCATTATAGAACTTGTACTGAAAATGTAACATAGAACAATGAATAATGTAATAGAATATGGAAAGTTTATTAATGTTTTCAGATTTTAAATTAAAAGTAACTTTTAAGAAACTATTACTTCTCAAGTTTTGGTGCCTCAAAGAAAAATTTCTACAATTATTTGAGAATTCTATGAAAATACTCAACTTTTGAACTATGTACCTGCATGAGGCTGGATTTTCTTCTTAAATAATCCTTTCTGCTCTAATGCAACATACACTAAATCACTTATATTAAAAAAGTCCCAGAGTATATGGAAGAAATGGCTTTAGTAGAGCCATATTAAATAACTTCTGTGACACATCATAAGAGATATTAATATAATAAAATCATTAGCTTATATTTAATATATATGCATGTATATTAAATGTTTTAGGAATACATAAATAGTACAATAAATAGTGGAGGCATCCATTGGCTACAATTGCCCAGTCTACACTGTTTCCCATAAACTGGGCTATGAAAGTAGATACTTATAAGCAAGGGGGAAGGCCTGATAGACTCAATCTCCAGGGTCATTATTGAAAGTAGAGGGACGGGTGGGGTGGAGTGAATGGCTGTAGGACTATCGCTCTTCAATCTATAACTCCTACTGCATCAAAAGATACACAAAAATATATCACTTTACTTTGAAAAAAGAAGTGAAGCTTGTGGTAAGCAAGCATTTGAAGGATTATACCTTAGGAGTGTAAGGGGATCTAATGTGCTATTTTGATTTTGCCTATGTTGGATATATAAGTTCACACGGTTCTATCTAGACGTAGCTGACATGGAGGCAAGAATAGACATTGTCAGCAATTTCTTTATTCTCTATTCTCCAAAAGATACTTTGATTCCTGCCAGGAGGAGAAACAGGAAGTTGAAGCCAGAAGATGACCAGTCTCCTCTCCTCAGAGAGAGGGTAGAATTATATTTATCAGATTCCTTGAATATTGTTAGTCTGTATCTTTCAAGTTTAACCTAAACTCTTGATTGATGTTCCTTAATGAGAAATGAGTATTTCTATGTGTCAACTTCTTCCTTGAATCTTTCTCCTTTATGAGCCTGAAGAGAAGTTTGGCTCTTTATTTCTCCTTGCTTTGGGGCCATGTGAATGTTTTTATCTTGGAAAGGATAAACCTAAATTTGGTCTAGCAATCTATGCCATACATCACCTTCATCATTCTTATATTCTGTTTTTTTTTCTTACAATGAGGGCATCTATTCAATGCCAAAATTTTCTGTGAAATTTTATTGGAAGACAGTGTTGATAATGAGAAGGTCATAAAGCACTGAAGACTTCAATAGTAAGTGACCACTGTTGCTGCAATTTCTGACTTCATTACTCTGCAAAGCTCCCAGCTATGTCTGATAGTCTATATACTCTGGTATAAAAGTCACCCAGAATTATAATTCTGTCCTCTACTGTACATTAATGAAGAAGATCTCCAGGTCTTCATAAGATTTTTTTATGATCTCATTAGGGTTTGTCATGGTGAGAATATATACACTGATGATGGTGATGATGTTAGTGTGTCACTTTCTGCAAGTGACAATTGCATTGTTCTGACTCTGTCTTTACCCCCTTTGGGGAGGTATATAAGCTTGTCGACAAAATTAGATTTAATTGTAAAACCTATGCCAACTTCACTGAGCTCCCAATACTGCCACCATTTCAGGAAAAAAAAACCCAACATGTATCCACCTCTGATTTTTGTAAGTTGGCCTTTATTCATCTGCCTTTTTTCACTTAGGGCTTCAGTTGAATATGATACCTGCCAAATTCTCTCATGAGAAGGGATCTACTGAATTTTGTGTTGTCCTCAAGCATGCACACATGAACCAGTGGGAGCTGAATCATCTTTGTAAAAGTTTTTGCACATTTTTTGTGTTTTGACTATAGTGTAGCATCCCTTTCTGCCACAGTATACTAGCTAAGGTTAGATTAGGTAAAGCAGACAATTTTTTTTAGGATACCTTTTCTTGTCCCTTTTTTTCTGCCAGGAAGTGAGCAGTGCAGATTAAGGGGGAAAAAAGGCTGCTCAGATACATAGGGGACTACTTAAACTCACTTCTGCTGCTTCAGTCCAATGAGAAAATGACCCTATGGTCTGGGCTACCTGTATGCAGGGTTGTGATTATAGCTCCCAGTGTATCTGCACCTGATGCTTCATTATTTACCTGTCACCACAGAACTTTGGGATAGGTAAAAATGATTAAAAAAGAATATATATGTGATATCTTTTGATATTTGCATAAATTGGATTTAAGTAAGGCAGAGTTGCAGGACATAGTTTCACTCTTTCTTTCAGAATATTAAAGTCCAGTGGTAAGACAAAGTTAAAGACAATTGGTGATAGCTCAGGGTTCAGTGAATTGTCTTGGTATCTTTGATGTCTAAGAAAATTCTATGTGTTCCACACAACCTGCTTTAGGTGCTTTCATGGTAGTTTAAACAAATTCTTCTCATCTACCCATTTAGTCAGGGGAAGTCTTCATGTACTTGGGGTACATACACTCCTTAATTACCAATGGGTTTGAGACTGCTCAGTTATCCTCAACCTGATTTAGCCTATCTGCTTGAAATAGTTTGCTGAGATATCTGATGAACAGGTAGTGTTCTTTTTTTTTTTTTAAAGCTTTTTATTTACAAAAAATATGAGTGATTTTTCTACATTGACCTTTGCAAAAAACTTTTTTTTCCCAAGCTTTTCCCCTCCTTCCCCCTACCCCCCACCCCTAGATGACAGGTAATCTAATACATGTTAAATATGATAAATTATATGACAAATCCAATATATGTATACATATCTATACAGTTATCTTACTGCACAAGAAACATCAGATCTAGAAAGTTTTACCTTCACCCTGTATGTATCTCTATGTTTTAGATGTGTTTCTTGTATACAACATATTGTTGGATTCTGTTTTTTAATCCAGTCTGCTATCCCCTTCCCGCTTTATGGGAGAGTCCATTCCATTCACATTCACAGTTAAAATAACTAATTCTGTATTTCCTGCCATCTTATTTACCCTAGCTTATGCTTTTCTCTTTCTTGTCCCCTTTCCCTCCTCCCTACTATTTTGCTTTTGATAACCACTTCCCTCAAACAATCCTTCCCCTTTAAAGCCCCACCCCCCTTTTTCCCCCTTTCCCTCCTGTTTCCTTATAAGTACGTCTATTATTCCCTCAGAGCCAAATCTGATGAGATGGAGATTAACCCAGTTCTCATTCCCCTCCCTTTTTTCCCCTCAGTCATTATAGGTTTTCTTTGCCTCTACATGTGATGTAATTCCCCTTATTTTACCTCCTTTTCCTCTTCTTCCAGTGTTATCCCTTTTCTACCTCTAATTTTTTTTCAGTTTATCATATCATAATAATCATAAAATCACAATAATCATAAAAATCACAATAATCATATAATAATCATAATGTAATAATAGATTCATAAAATCAACCCTCATTCTATAAGTATCTATAACATAAATATAGTTCTCAAGAGTTTTTTTTCCTTTTACCTTTTTATGTTTCTCTTGTGTTCTGTGTTTGTAGATCAATGTTTTTGTTCAGTTCTGTAGAACTGAACAGTTCAGTAGAAATAGGTGAAATTCTCCTATATCATTGAATGACCATTTTCTTCCCTGGAAGATAATGCTCATTCTAGCTGGGTAACTTATTCTTGGCTGTAATCCAAGTTCCTTTGCCCTTCTGAATATCTGATTCCAGGCCCTTCGATCCTTCAAAGTAGAAGCTGCTAGGTCCTGTGTGATCCTAATTGTAGCTCCCCGATATTTAAATTGTTTCTTTCTGGCTTCTTGTAATATCTTTTCCTTGGTATAATAGTTCTGGAATTTAGCCACGATATTCCTGGGGGATTTAATTTTTGGGTTTCTTTCAGGAGGTGATCAGTGGATTGTTTCAATAAGTATTTTGCCTTCTGATTCTACAATATCAGGGCAGTTTTCTTTTATGATTTTCTGGAAGATAGTGTCTAGGTTCTTTTTTTCATCATGGCTTTCAGGAAGCCCTATAATCCTTAGATTGTCTTTCCTAGATCTGTTTTCCTGGTCAGTTGTTTTTCCTAGGAGATATTTTATGTTTTTCTCTATCTTTTCATTTTTTTGTTTTTGTTTGACTGATTCTTGAAGTCTTGATGAGTCATTCATCTCCAATTGTTCGATTCTAATTTTTAATGTCTTATTTTCTTCAGTTACTGTTTTTAGTTCCTTTTGCAATTGACCAATTGCATTTTTTGTTCATTGTATTCTTTTTCCATTTTTTCCATTTTTTCTATTTTATTTTGCAGTGATCTCATTTTGTTTCCCCATGTTTCTTCTAACTCTCTTTTAAGATTCTTTATGCAATCTTCAAAGAAAGCCTTGTGACATGGAGACCAGTTTATGTCTCTCTTTGGGGCTTTTTCTGGAGTTGCTTTACCTTTAGGGGCCTCAGGATTTGAGATCTGTTCTTCCCTCTCTCCATAAAAGTTGTCTATGGTGAGAGCTCTTTTTGGGTTTTTATTCATTTTTTTAAAGGTATGAGGTCTGTTTAAGGCAAAGGTGGGACAGCTGCTTTAATTTGCCCTGGGGCAGTTCTGCTGATTGAGTTATTTCAGGTATTGGGCAGTTCTGCTGATTGAATTATTTCAGATGCTGGGCAGTCCTGCTGATTGATTGATAGCCCTAGGGTGCTGTGTAATGGCAGCTAGGTCAGATGCTCATCAGGGGTTCAGTGGTTCACAATCTACCCCCCACAAAAGGCAGACCCTCCAAATCACCTGCCCACAATCAGGACAGATTGGCCCAAGAAGCCCGCAGAAGACTCCCAGGTGTGTGAAAAGCACAACTCTCCCGCTCCTCTTCCGACTCCTGTGACAACTCCTGTTCCAGCTCCCTGCTCCAGATCCCTGCTCCAGCTCCCTGCCCTGGTCTCCCTGTGCTGCAGAATGGGTTCAGCAGACCACCCCCCTGCCCAATTAAAACAGACCTGTTTTGAAGTTCTTCCAGAGTATCTTTTTCTAGAAATGTGTTGTCCTCCAGATATTGTGGATTGTTTTGCTTCAAAATCAGTCTAGAGGCTCCATGTTGTTGGTTTGAGGGGAGGTTAGAGGAGGTTACAGAGACTCCTGTCTGATCTCCGCCATCTTGGCTCCACCCCTGGAAGTCCACTTTTAGTGATTCTTGATAGGTATAAGAAGACTGTGAGAGAATTGAAGTTTGTCTGAATCTAGTATCATGCTTAGGCATGCACTACTGGGCTGATTTCCCCAAGGGTTGCCAAATGCCAAGGACAAACTCCTTTAATTGCCCTTACTGATTTAGGTTCAATGTTCAAGTGTTACCTGTCTCCTCAATACAGATAATGCTTCATTTCATTTAATTTCATATTCTTTTTTTTTTATAAAGTTTTTTTTTAAATTAAAGCTTTTTATTTGTATAACATATGTATGGGTAGTTCCCCAGCATTGATCTTTACAAAACTTTCCATTACAACTTTTACCCCCAGTCCCCTCCCCTCCCCTAGATGGCAGGAAGTCCACTACATGTTAATAATGTTGAAATACTTGACAAGTTAATTATGCAAGAAAAATCCTATCTACAAGAAAAAAAAAAGAAAATCACAGAAAGGCAACACAATGCAAGCAAATATCAATAGAGATAATGAAAATGTTATGTTGTGGTCCATATTCCATATCCCTGTCTCTGGGTGTATATGGTTTTCTTCGGTGAACAATTGGAACAGGTTTGAGACAATTCTTTGTTGCAGAGAGCCATGTCCATCAGAATTGATCATCATGTAATACTGTTGTTGCTGTGTATAATGATCTCCTGGTTCTGCTGGTTTCACTCAGCATCAGTTCATGCAAGTCTCTCCAGGCTTCTCTGAAATTGTCCTGTTGGTCGTTTCTTACAGAGCAATAATATTCCATAACATTCATATACCATAATTTATTCAGCCACTCTCCAATTGATGGGCATCCCTTCAGTTTCCAGTTTCTAACCACTACAAATAGAGCTGCCACAAACATTCTTGCACATGTGGGTCCCTTTCCCTCCTCTAAGATCTCTTTGGGATGTAGGCCCAGTAGAAACACTGCTGGGTCAAAGGGTATGCACAGTTTGATAACTTTTTGAGCATAGCTCCAAATTGCTCTCCAGAATGGTTGGATCCATTGACAGTTCCACCAACAATGTATCAGTGTCCCAGCTTTCCCACATCCCCTCCAACATTCATCATTATCTTTTCCTATCATTTTAGCCAATCTGACAGGTGTGTAGTGGTACCTGAGAGTTGTCTTAATTTGCATTTCTCTGATCAATAGTGATTTGGATCAACTTTTCATATGACTAGAGATGGTTTTAATTTCATCATCTGAAAATTGTCTGTTCATATCCGTTGACCACTTATCTATGGAAGAGTGGCTTGAATTCTTATATATACGAGACAATTCTCTATATATTTTAGAAATGAGGCCTTTATCGGAACCATTAAATGTAAAGATGATTTCCCAATTTGATGCTTCCCTCCTAATCTTGTCTGCATTAGTTTTATTTGTACAGAAACTTTTTAACTTAATATAATCAAAATTATCCATCTGGTGTTCAATTAGGAGTTCCAGATCTTCTTTGGACATAACATAAATTTATTCCATCTCCACAGGTCTCAGAGGTAAACTATATTATGTTCCTCTAACTTGCTTACAAAATCACTCTTTATATCTAGATCATGAACCCATTTAGGTCTCATCTTGGTATGTGGTGTTAGGTATGTATGGGTCAAACCCTAATTTCTTCCACACTAGTTTCCAATTTTCCCAGCAGTTTTTGCCGAATAGTGAGTACTTATCCCAAAAGCTGGGGTCTTTGGGTTTATCAAACACTAAATTGTTAAGGTTATTGCCTAGATTGTCCTGATAACCTATCCTGTGCCACTGATCAACTGTTCTATTTCTTAGCCAGTACCAAATGGTTTTGATCATCACTGCTTTATAATATAGTTTTAGATCTGGTACAGCAAGGCCACCTTCATCTGCCTTTTTTTTTTCATTAATCCCCTTGAAATCCTTGACCTTTTGTTCTTCCGAATGAACTTTGCTACTATTTTTTCTAGATCTGTAAAATAATTTCATATTCTAAAGGAAAAAAAAAAACTACCTTTGTCTCTTGTAAAAGGGGCATCTTCTAAGGGGAAGGATAGAAGTGAAGTATGCAATGAATAACATAAATTGGTTATTGAATATAGTTTTATTCTTACACAGAAGAAAATTTTTTACTATTGCAGAAGGATAATAACAGAACACAATTACTTATCATGATCACTACAAACAATTGTTACATTCATATTGTGTCTCTTTAAAAAAAAATTCAGATAGGTCCAAAAAGATGGTCAAGCAGACTTCCCCCACAAATAGAACAAATTTGTGGCTCAAGGTGAACATAGACTGAAGAAAAATCAAGAAGACTTGGGGAAGAACTAGAGTTCTGCTGGTACAACCCAAAAAGATCCAAAAAAAGATCCTTGGCTGGTCATTAATTTGTGTGAAATGCAAACACTTTTGGGCTAGCTCAATAGAAGCTCCAATTGAGGGGTCTTGGAGCTAGCAAGACTTGATTGGAGCCTTAGCAGGAACGACAGAGACTTTCACTTTCTATAGTGTTTATATAGTTGGGGTCTGAGTCCAGGAATACTGAGAGAACCTCAGCAGATTGGAAAAAAACAGGTCCAGCTATATTCCAGAGACATGGTCTTGGGCCAGAAGGAACCAGCAATTGGTGAGTGCAGAGGCAGAGGGGCAAGGATGCTGCTGGCACTTGCAGGAGGGTTTGAGCTCTTGATGTGGGGTTCCAGGTCAGAGGGGAGAGTTCAAGTGAAGTTAGAAGCACTATCCTTCTACTCCACTGTTAGAGATTTTACACTAGTACCTCTTATTTTTTTTTAAATGAATTGGCTAAGAAGAAAGAACTCAACCATAAAACTTACTAGGGGAACAGAGAAGACTGGGGTTCATCTTCAGAAAAAAACACTGAAGTAAAAAAAAAAGATTCTACTACAAAGAGTAATGTGAAATGGCTCCCTGCCCACGGAGAATTTAAGAACTCAAAAAAGAATTTAAAAATCAAATGAGACATTGAGAAAAAAACTAAAAAAACAAACAAACAAAAACAAAAAAATAAAAACCATCCAAAAAGAACCAGAAGATTATGAGAAAAAGTTACCCAACTAGAAAAGGAGATACAGAGTCTCCAAAATGAAAACAATTCTTTGAAAATTAGAATTGGACAAGGAGAAGCCAGTGAACTATGAGAGACCAAGAAATAATAAAACAGATTATAAAGATTGAAAAAAAATAATATAATATATATATATGTATAATATATATAATGTAATATATGTTATATTATATCATAATACTATAAAAATAAATGCCTGAAAGTGGTAATCAACAAAAAAAACTTTGACCAATAATGTAAGAAATAATCCAAGAAAATTGTCCTGGAGTGATAGAACATAATGGGAAAATAGAAATAGAAAAAAAAAATCCACCAATCACCACCTCAATGAGATCCTTTGTGGAAGTCACATAGGAATACTATTGCCAAATTTCAAAATCCTGAAATCAAAGAGAAAATTTCGTAAGAAACAAGAACAAAACCAATTTAACTATGCTAAAACTACAATTAGAATTGTACAGGATTCAGCAGCAGCCACAATAAAAGACCACAGGTCCTGGAATCATATCTATTGAAAATCAAAAGAACTAAGCCTGTGGCCAAAAATATCAAACCCAGCAAAACTATCTATAATATTGAATGAGATGAAATGGACATTCAAAGAACTTGCAGATTTTTAGGACTTTCTATCATCCAAACTGGAACTTAACAGAAAATTTAACATATAAGAGCCAATATCAAAGATCAATTTCAAGGAACTCAACATGGACAAATTTTTTATGTCCTTTTTTTTTACATAGGAAATATATATCTTATGTTTAAGATTGACATCAACAATAGATTAGTTCAAAAGAATGATTGGGGTACAGTTAAGGTAAATATAGTAATTATATAAATGAGGCTCAGAGGATGAATAGACACAAAGGCATTAGATGGACAAGTGAGCTCATAGTTTTAAAAACCTACTCACATCAGGAATGGGTTTTTAAGTTTCTTTTTTTAAATATAGGTCCAAGATAATGAATAACCAGATGGTATGTATGCATCTGTGTTTAGGTAATTAGAAGAAAGATATTCATAGAGAAAGGCCATAAAGGTGATCTAGCCAAAACTCCATACTGAATGCTTCAGTCACTTGAACAATTCTACTGTGAAAACATTTTAATAATTAAATTTAAAATAGAAGCTATGTCTGGCAACTTTAGGATAAAAAGAAAGAGGGGAAAAATCTTGCCTTAAAATTTCATACAGGTGAAAAGCAGAAAATATCAGGAATCTATGATAAAGGGAAGGCATTTAAAAAATAAACTTGGTTAACATAAAAAGAATTCAGTAGTATTTTATTTTTCAAATACATATAAAGATAGTTTTCAATATTTGTTTTGTTTAATACTTTGTTTTCTATTTTTCTCCCTCTTTCTCTTATCTCTCTTCTCTCCAAGACAGCAAGTAATGATATTAAACACATGCAATTCTTTTAAACATATTTCCATATTTGTCATGTTGTGTAAGAAAATCAGATCAAAAGAGAAAAAATATAGAGAAAAAGAAGAAAAAATATGAGAAAGAAAAAACAATAAGCAAACAAACAACAATCCCATCCTACCCCAAAATGAAATTGACATGAGACTAGAGAAATAGTGTGCTGTTAAATTGAGATCCCTTTTAGAAAATTCTTATTCACTGGGAAATTTACAAACAGAACTCAAGAGGGTAAATAAAAGAGAAATCTTAAATTAGGCTAAGATAGAATGAAGATAACAATCTCCCCAAAAATGAAAATACTATGTTTTGATTTACATTCACTTTTCATAGTTTTCTCTCTGGGTACGGATAGCATTTTTCATCCCAATTCTATTGGAATTGCATTGGATCACCTCATCATTGAAAAGAACCACATTCATCATGGTTGATTGTCACATAATCTTAATTTTACTGTGTACAATGTTTTCTTGGCTCTGCTTACTCTACTCTACATCAGTTCATATAAATCTTTCCAGTCTTTTCTGAAATCAACCTGTTCATCATTTTTCATAGAAAAATACTATTCCATTACCTTATATACTACAGCTTATTCAGCCATTACCCAATTGATGGGTATCCACTCAATTTCTAGTTTCTTAACTACAGAAAGGGCTGCTACAAACATTTTTGTACATGCAGGTCCTTTCTACATTTTTATAATTTCTTTGACATACAGACCAAGTAAATACACTGCTGGGTCAAAGGGTATGCACAGTTTTGTCCCTACCATCTTCAGGATCAAACTTAAAATTCTGTTTGGTACTTTCCTAACCTGCCCCACAATTTTACTAGTGTTGTTGCACCTTACTTGTTCCCATATCTCATGTAATCTGAAATCCAATGACACCATCCTCCTTACTTCTCACACACATACTTCTCACAAATGCTCCAGATTGAGTATTATTATCTCATTATTCATTTCCACCTTCTAGTTTCTTTTGAGTACTGGCTAAAATCTTACTTTCTGCAAGAAGCCTCTCCTAGTTTCCCTTAATACTAATGCTTCCTTCCTGCTGATTATCTGAAATTTATCCTTTATTTATATATTTAGTTTGTACATAGTTGTTTGCCTGTTGTCTTCCTCATTTGACTATGAACTCCTTGATAGCAGGGAAATTTTTTTTTTTTACTTGGCCTTTTTAATGTATTCTCTAGCACTTAGAAATAGTGCCAGGTATGCAAGTGTTTAATCAATGCTTGTCCACTTAACTTGACTTGCTACACCCAGAGAGTCATTCTTTATAATGAAGTTTTTTTTTTAAATTAAAGAAAAAGAGAAAGACAAAATCAGCAAAATCATGAAAAATATCTAATATTATAAGCCATTTTTACACTCCTTATCATCTCAATAAAAATGGATGAAAATGTATTTTATTTCATCTTGGAGTTGATCTTGTTTTTTGCAATTTCTCAGTATCCAGTTTTAATTATCTTGAAGTTGTCATTCTTTCCCTTTAATTATCTTGAGGTTTACATTCTTTCAGTATTGTTTTCTTGAATATTTTACTATGTATTAGTCATGTCAGTCTTTCTAGGCATTTCTATATACATTGTTCCTTACAATGTAATTCCATGACATTTATGTCTTATTTTTTGTTTATCTAGTCATATGGTACCTACACAGTACCAGTGGGAAGGTATTTAAGAGATTCTTTTGATTGGTGCTATAGAGAAGATTCATGCTCCATTAGAGATTAGATTCTATAATCTTTGAAGTACATAAAATTGAGGATATTCTATAATTTTTATAAATGGATATCTAGAAAATAGAAATTACTGATAATTATACAGAAACATTCAAACTCAGGTCATATAATAATAAAATGTCAGAGTTGAAAGAAATTTTAAGAATAATCTCAGTTCCCTACTACATTTTACTTAATCAGTTTTAATTTTTTATTGATGCTATTTTATATCATCTTAATTTCTGGTTGCATCTCAACCTCTTCTACTTATTGAGCTTTTCTTGAAACAAAGGAACAAATCTGAATATTTTATTCTATTCCTGTCTTTGTTTCTGATTCTCAGGACTTTGTCCCAATGCCTCAACATCCCTCTCCCTCTGGACCTTCCTCAGTGACTGTGGCCTTTCTGCCTTGGGAGATAATTTTGCTCTTACCATCCTTCTCCCATTGGTAAGTGCCTCTTGGAGTCTTGATTTTTGGGACACATCAAAGCTGGCTAGGATTCATACCCCTTCCAGTTGTATTTATGATTCTTATAATTTTGTCTCCTTGCCTTCCCCAAGTAGGTATACATCATCAATCTTTTCACTCTATTTTATTCTTTGTCTTCCCACATGGATCCTGAAATTGTTATCTTAGTTCTATCTTAGCCTAACTTAAGATTTCTCTTTTATTTACCCTCTTGAGTTCTGTTTGTAAATTTCCCAGTGAATAAGAATTTTCTAAAAGGGATCTCAATTTAACAGCACACTATTTCTCTAGTCTCATGTCAATTTTTTCAAGGCAGAACTTTTTGGTATCTTACTATTATTGGAAACCATTGCTCCTTTCCCACCTTTCAGAATAGGCATGAAAATTTCCAGCAGTGTGTGGGTTTATCTTCCCCTGTAATGTGGGAGTAACCCTACTTTAGATAGAAAGAAGATTGAGATTTCAAAGCAATAATCCTTTCCTACCCTTCAGAATGGATATGAAAATTTCCAGTAGTGTGTGGGTTAATATTCCCCTTTAACATAGGAATAACCCTACTTTAGATGAGGAGAAGATTGTGATTAAGGAAATCTTGATCTACAGGGTGGGGGGGTGGTGGCAGTCTTCAGCAAAGAAATCTCTCAGTTTTCTGAGAGCATAGCCAGCATAGTTTAGAGAGTTTTTCTAAAAGGTTGTTGTCTAGGAGATCAGAATTGTAGCTCACTCAACCTGGCTTGACTTGCTAAAACCTCTGATAGATGGAGTCTGAAATGTGTCTGAAGAAGGGAGGTGTAGATTAAGCAGATTCAATTTCCTGTAATTAAATAAAGAGATGTCTTACTAGATACCCACAAGTATCTGGAGTCAATGAAAGGAACATGGAAACCACAACTGACTGACCAATATTGGAGCTAGTTTTCAGACAAGTTACATGAATTGCTTGAGGTGTATAATGGTGAGAAAACTTCTTGCATCAATTTTGGATCTGGTTTGGTTTCTGGTCAGTGTAATCTGTATCTTTAGGTGAGGGGCTTTGAGCAATAAGTAGATAGGTAGAGGTAGTCCAGCTTCCCAGTCATGTGAGGCTAGGTTTAAATAATGCAGTAACATTTTCCCACAATTTCCACAACTGAATACAATTTTCTCATAAGAAAGAAATTGGACTAGACCCACACCTGAATAGAAGGAATCTGAGCCAGATACAGAATTGAGTCATTAAATGATCTCAGTGTGATTCACTAGATAACCACAACTACCTCAGTAGAAAAGCACTAGAACTAGAAATCCTGTCAACTGGTCCAGTTCTCTACCCATCCATCATCTCAGAAGATGAGGATAGGAACTGATTGACTTCTTGTGACACTAGAGAAGACTCCTTACCAACTTTCTCTCATAGAATTGGGATTTTTTTTTGTCTGGGACACAGGCACCAAAGCTCAAAAAGATCTTATAGTCATAATAAATCTTGGTTTCCTAGGGATAAGCATCCTCAAGGCTCTTTTCATATCCTTGTTTCTTAGGCTGTAGATGAAAGGGTTCAGGATGGGAGTGACCACAGTGTACATTATGGTTGCTCCTACATGTTGTTGGGCTGTGTGGGTGGTTATGGGACTGAAGTATACCCCAATGACTGTCCCATAGAAGAGACAGACCATAGAGAGGTGGGATCCACAAGAAGAAAAAACTTTCTGCTTCTCACTCACTGAGATCTTCATTTCTGCCATAAAAATGTGCACATAGTAGATGAGGATTCCAGTGAAAGGTAGAAATACTGTTAGTGCTCCCACTGTGTTAACTACTAAGTCATTGATGAAGGTGTCTGAGCAGGGTAACTTTAGCAAGGCACTGAGGTTATAGAAAAAATGAGGAATTTCACTGTGGCCACAGAAGGGGAGTCAGGTCAGCAAGACTGTCTCTGTCAGGGAATTATTATAGGCCCAAGACCAAGATACTAGTATTAGAAAGGCACAAACCCTTGGAATTATGATTGTGTTATAGTGTAATGGGTCACAAATAGCCCCATAGCAATCATAAGCCATGGCAGTAAGGAGGACACTATAAATCCCTCCAAACCAAATGAAGAAGAATACTTGTGTCAAGCACCCAGCATAATGGATTCTTCTGTTTCTGGATACATGATTATTCGGCATATCGGGAATGGTGGTGGACAACTTACTGAGGAAGAAGTACATGGGGGTGTGGAGGTGGAGATCACAACTAATAGCCATCATGATGAGTAGGTTCCCCAGCCCTGTGATCAGGTATATAAAGAGGAACAGGAGTTTCTGTTTTTCTGGCTGGTCTGAAAGACCCAAAAGTATGAACTCTGAAATTGCAGACTGATTTCCCCCTTCCATGTGTCTGTATGTAAGCAAATATAGAAAGAATGAAATAAGAACTTAAAACATCCCCTTCACAGTTGATTTGAATGTTTTTGATGAATATAATAAGTAAAAACCGAATTAGAAGAGAAACAGGAGAATGGGATGCTATGAAATGTTACTTCTCATAGTCTGAGATCTAAAATGAACAAGAAATTGTTAGCAACTTATGTAATATAAGCGCCATCTTCCAAGTGATACATTGTAAGATATAAACAAAAAGTTTTAAGAATTATAAGTAATCACTACAAGACAACATGCTACAATTTAATCAAATGAATAGAAATGCAAATGAAATGAGCTCTGACTCCTTGAGAAGTGGTAAAGATAAGCAAAAACAAGTGTGGTGTTGAGCATAGGGGTATCAACCACTAATGTAAAGGACTTTTCAATGTCTTTTTCAGAGAAGAAATCAAAAGATGTATTGATTTTAGTCTTCATATCTTCATCACTCAGCACTTAGAGCCTGGCAATTTTTAACTTCTTAATAAATGCTGATTGATTCTCTATTGCCTTCCATTTTGAACATCTTGTGTCTCATGTCTTAAAGCTGTTCCAGTATTTGGGTGGCCCAGTGGAGAGAGGCCTGGGCCTAGAGACAGGAAGATCTGACTTTTGATCTGGCCTCAGGCACTTTCTTAGTCATTTCACCTCTGTCTCTCTCAGTTACTTCACTTGTAAAAAAAAAAAGAGTAGCAGCACTTACTTTGACGGATTGTTGTGAGAATCAAAGGAGATATTTTATAATTTATAAATTTATAAAATTGTAGCATAGTGCCTTCCATCTTCCATCTAACTCTTATATTAGAAAATGTATGCATTAATCTTTCCAAAATCTGACATTCTGTCTCCTGTGCCAGAAAATCCTTTCAAGTTTGAACATACTATGTTCTAAGATTATTTCTAGCCATATGTATCTCTGATTTCCTAGGTTTTAAATTCTCTTTGACCTGGAACATTTTATTTTCCTTAGAATAGAAATCTTGATATCTTTTTATTTTAATTTTGTTCTAAAACTACTCCAGTCTGACATTCTATGTTTCCTGGGCCCTTTCAACTTTCCTTTTCTTCTATGTTCTTAAATACCATTTATGATTCAATTTCTATGATTTTATGTGACCTGGTTACTACTTTGAATGAAATTTCTCCCTTGAAAAACAGAAAGTGTCTTCTATAGATTGTCCTACTTGGCTATTTGACCTGGAGTTTTTGTTCTGTTTTTGAGAGGCTTAGCTACTTACTCCACCTAGTCTCCTCCCAGCTAAGAATTTCAGTCAAGGAGCTATCTCAAGCTGTGGGTTCTTGTAGTTGAAAAGGGTTTTGAGGTTTTGAATGAGGTAATGTGCAGGAAAACTGGATTCAGCTCCATGTTAGAGAAAGGGTATATGAGATTCATTATAGATGTTTTTCCAGGAGGTCCCTAGACACTAAGTTCTAATTCCCAGAGCTTCTTGTTAGATAGAAATGTTGAAGTAATTGTCCATTCAAATAAGCATGGAGCTTGTTTGAGAGAGGAAGTTGGCTCAAGTTCAATTTATTTTCACTACATTGCTGTGTTAGTAATATTGAGATGTCTGTTGTCTGTTGGTCTTTTCTAAGGAAGAAACATTGGATTTCAGAAGATAGAGAGAAGAGGACAATCACTTGGTAAAGAATGTTCAGTGGTTACCCTTCCATATTGATGCTTCCCTTTTTAACTCCCTTCATTGTCTATGCAACATTAATTTTCTTTTGTTCCATTTCTTCAGCAGCTCTAAATGGGTGTGGCTAATCAGTGTTGCTTTTCCTCTAATGATCCTGAGTCATGATTCTTGTATTTCTGATAATTTTCCAGAATGGCAACAGTATTTTTCCCCAAAGGACTATATTTCCATCTCTAGAGTCCATGGCAGCCAGTCTGGGCTTACAATAGTTCCTGCTAATAAATGTCTCTGCTCTTGTGTTCTAGTTCTTTGTCTCCTGAGTTCAAAAGCACGAATTCTTCAGGGATGTGGTAGGGTCTAGGGGAAACAATGTTCCCATGCATTTTACAAGTGTTCTCTCTCAACATTTTTGTTTTGCTTTAGGAGGACATCAATGTTTAGTGTCTGCTATGTGATCTGTAAACTAACATTTTCCCCACATACATGAAGACTGAGTTAATAGCCCTTCTGCTGAATTCTGCTTTTGTCTTGTAAACAAATGAATTTCCACTTGTGTGGTTTTGCTTGCATTGTATTGCTTTGCTTGTATTCATCTTTGTCAAATGATCATCAGAGTTGATCTATTGTGTGAATTTTGATATAAAAACACAAGCAATGCTGAAATATAGTTTTTCTTATAGCAAATAGGTTGTCACTGACAGAGATGTACAAAAATGATGGTGAATAAATCTGCCAAGTCTTAGCAAGAATGAGAGTAAAGTCACCATATCAAATCAGTGGTCCTAGTTTTCTTCACCTTAATGTACTTCTTGAAAAAAAAAGGAGCTTTCTTTAATAATGTCCTGATGAAGCAATACAAATTATTAATTTTATTACATCTTGATCCTTGAGTACACAGTTTTAAAATATTCTGCACGATAAAATGGGAATTATGCTTAAAGTATTTTTGCTACATGCATAAAGTCTAGCTTGAAAAAAAGCACATATGCCACAGATTGAGTTGTGAGCAGAATGACACGTTTTCCACACAAAGGCCATTATTATCTGAAAGAATGATTTGATAGACCAAGTATCTTTACCTAGACTGGGTATTTAATAGACATTTTCTTGAAAGGAAGCTAGGGAGAGTTGTGGATCAAGAACTGGGACTAGAATGAGGAAGATCTGATTTCAAATCTGGCCTTAGACACTTCCTGGCTATGTGACTCTGGACTAGTCATTTAATGTCTGTCTCAGTTTCTTCATTTATAAATGGGGTTAATAGCACTTACCTTTCAAGGTTGTTGTGAAGATCAAATGACATAATATTTGTAGGGGCAGCTTTGTGTCATAGTAGATAGAGTGCTGAACCTGAAGTCAGGAAGACATATTCCTGAGTTGAAGTCTAGCCTCAGACACTTAACAGTTCTGTGATGTTGGACAGGTCACTTAACCCTGTTTGCCTCAGTTTTTTATTTGTAAAATATGATCTAGAGAAGTAAATGCCAAAGCATTCTAGTATCTTTTCCAAGATACTGGGCTTTCAAAAAGTAAGACTTGATTGAAACAAACAACAAAGTCATTCAATGTATTCCTATACATTGCCCTATAAAATAATATCAACTTTAAGGACCTCTTATGCAGATATTGCATCTTTAACTAATACCTGCATTGTGTAAGCTGGTCACAAGCTCTAGATCTCCTAGACATTCCTAAGCATGAATTTCTTAAATTCTTCAGCTATAGGTGATTCTCCTGGTATCTATCTTTTTGACAAATGTATTCTTCAATCAGTCTTTTACCTCTGGGTAGCTGGTACCTGATTCAGTAACTCCATATTTTAGAAGATAGCTGCTAAGGCTGAAAATATTCATTTCTCAGCATCACTTGTTGATAATCTATACTCAATGAAGGAATTAGGGATAGGTTGAAAAAAACATGAAGGAAATTGAAGAAGATAGTCTAGTGCCATGGTTAGCCAGGAATTGACTGAGTCCACAGGGTTAACTAGGACTGAGTCCTAGTAAATTCATCTTCTTAGAGGGTGGAGAGAAATGATGTACCTAATACATGATATAAATTGTTATTGAATACAGTTTTTTTCTTACACACAAAAAGGATTTAGTCATGAAGAAGGATAAAAACATAACATAATAATTTACCATTATTATTAAAAGCAGTTGAGATATTAATATTTACTTTATCCCCCCTCTGAACTGTTTGATTTCTGACCATTTTCTCCTTTTTGTGCACCTTCCCCCTTATAACCTCTTTCCTGTTCAAAATGTCATACAATCCATACAGCCAAGGATGAATAACCAGTGAAACAATATGACTTATTTTTGTATGTTTTGTCTACTTTGATAGAATGTTAGTTTCTTGAGGGCAGGGATACAATTTAATTTCTTGGCAGTCAATATCCATAGCACTTATCAAGACCCAACATATAGTAAGTAACAAATGATTAATAAATACTTGTTAAGTGAATGAATCATTGATTTATGCTGTTTCAGAGATTTCTACTGCAATGTCATTATATTATATGATCTCCAAAGCACCTTCTAATGGTCAGATTTTGTGATTCTATGAAATGGAACTTCAGAGAAGTTAAATAACCTGCCCATAGCTAGTAAATAGTGAAAGGAATACTTTATCCTAGATCATAGAATTATACCACAAGAGGATTGAAAAAGGCCTTTAAGATGATCCAGATTAGGGCTTCTTAAACATTTTTCAGGGATGATTCTGTGAAAATGACAGAGTAGATTAGAAAATTCCAAACTCTCCAGATTTCCCCTACCAACAAAACAAAATTGCACCTCAGGTAAACAAAGACTGGTGAAAAAAATAAGACTTGGGGCAGAACAGGGATACACCTGGAGCAATCCAAGAATATTAGAAAAAATGACTCTAGGACTGAGGTTTAGTCAGTGTGAATTGCAAAAACCTTCAAATAAATTTTACAGAAACATCAAGCGGGGAACCCTTGTGCTTCAAGGGAGCCTCAGCCAGACCCACAGGAACTTTCAGGGAGATGGAGTCTGGGATCTGAGACCTCTGCTGAATAGGAATGCCAGGCCCAGATGTGCTGCAGAGTCATGGCCCTGGGACAGAAGGAACCAGCGCACTGGGAGTACAGAAGCACTGGGGCAGGGACATTGCTGGCTGTGGGCACTTGCATGAGAGGGGAGCTTTTGGTTTAGAGCTCCCTATCAGAGGATAGAGCTGAAGTAAAGATAGAGGCACCATCCCCACCTTCCCAGGATTAGAGGGCCTTACCTTAATAAGTTCTCATTTAAAAAATAAATGAGCAGGAAAAAAAGAAAGAACCAAATCATAGAAGCTCATTATGGGAATAAGGAAGATGGGAATTTACCTTCTGAAGAGCTCATTGAAGTAAAACAAAAATCTCCCACAAATTACAATAAGTGGCTACCTTCATAGAAAAAATTTATAGGAGAACTCAAAAAAGACTTTCAAAATCAAATGAGAGAGATTGAGGGGAAAAAAAGAATGATCCCAGAAAAACGAGAAGTCAAACAACTAGCAAAAGAGATCAAAGTTTTAACAAAGAAAATAATTCTTTGAAAATTAAAATTGGACAAGGGGAAGCCAATGAAGATATGAAACCAAGAAATAACAAAATAAAACATAAAGAATGAAAAATTAGAAGAGAATGTGAAACATAAGAAAAACAACATATCTGAAGAACATATCTAGAAAAGAAAACATAAGAATAATTGGAGTACCTGAAAGCTGTGACCTAAATAAGAACCTTGACTTAATAATAAACACATAATCAAAGAAAATTGTCCTGAAGTGATATTGATGAGGCCCTCAGTAACTGGCTGGGTACAGTTGTCAGAGATTGGAATGTTAATAGAATTGCTTAAAAATCATCAGCAAAACCAGGAAAAAGCATCTAATATTATATGCCATTTTTACACCCCTTATCTCATCATCTCAATAAAAATTGGGGGGAAATGTCTTCTATTTCTTCTTGAAATTGATTTTTTGGGGGGCAGCTAGGTGGCGCAGTGTTTAGAGCACCAGCCCTGAAGTCAGGAGGACCTGAGTTCAAATCTGGTCTCAGACACTTAACATTCCCTATCTGTGTGACCCTGGGCAAGTCACTTAACCCCAATTGCCTCAGCAAAAAGCAAAAAAAAAAAAAAAAAAAAAGAAATTGATTTTTTTGGTAATTTCTTAGCATCTTTTTTTTTTTTTATTACTTTGAGGTTGCTATTTCCTTTACATTGTTGTAGTAAATTCAATATTGTTTTCTTAACTCATATGACTATGTATTAAGTCATGGCAGTCTTCCAGGCAACTCTGTATTCATTGTTTCTTACAATATAATTCCATCACATTCATAGCTCACTTTTTGTTTATCTATTATATGGTACTTACAGTATCAGTTGGAAGGTATTTAACAGATTCTATCAATTGATGCACTAAAGGAGATTCAAATTACATTAGAGATTAGATTGTATGATCTTTGAAGTCCATAAAATTGAGGATTTTCTGTAATTTTTCAAAGTGGGGACCTAGAAAATTGAAATTACTGATAATCATACAACTTAAGAATGACCAAAGAAATGCTCGAAACTAGATCATATAATAATAAAATGTCAGAGATGTAAGGGACCTTGAAAATAATCTCATTTGCCCACTACATTTTGTTTAATTGGTTTAAATTTTTTCTTGCTGCTTGTTTTATATCACTTTAATTTTTGGTTGCATCTCTACCTCTTCTACTCATTGTGCTTTCTCTTGAAACAAAGAGACAACTACAAATATTTCATTTCCCTCCTGACTCTGTTTCTGCTCATGAGGATTTTGTCACAAGGCCTCAACTTTCCTCTCCTTCTGGACCTTTCCTCAGTACCTGTGGTTACCTTGTCTTGGGACATAACTCTGCTCCTTCATCCTCCTCCTATTGGTACTCTTTCTACTGGAATTTTAATTTTTGGAAGAGATGAAGGCTGGCTAGGCTTCATTCCTCTTCCAATTGGATTTCTGACTCTCAGAATTTTGCCTTCTCCCTTCTCCCTAGCCCCCAAACAGATTTACTTCTTTTCTCTTTTGGTTCTATTTTATGCTCTATCTTCCCCTATGAACACTGAATTTGTTTTTCTCTTATCATCTTATCTGATCAAAATTTGTTAGCATTTCACTTCTCTCTTTGCCTTGGGATACCAAATTCTGTTCTTTATCTACATTGTGACAAAGTTGAAGGAGTATTCTGCAATCTTAAAATTTTTCATCTTAAAATTCCTTAATCATTTTTCTCCAATCTTTTTAATTTCAAAACCCTTAACATCCACTAACCTAACCTCCTATTAAAAGCCTGAAGTGGGAGTTAGTTTTGCTTACTGGAACAGAGAGCTTGACATCAGTTTCAAGTGTCATATGTCATTAATCTTCCCAGCATACTTAACTCTGGCTGTAGTTATTTTAGCAGTCTTAAATTTTTAAGATTGAAAAATATACAGACAACAGTAAACGCAATACAAGACAAAGGTTTTCTTGTATTTTACTAAGAAACAAAAATACAGATAAAACAAAGACATATTTGCTAGCTTCTTTATCTTCTACTGAAAGTCTGATCTCAAAGCCTTTAATTTGCCATAATTAGAAATTCCCTTTTCATGTCAATTTTGGGATCCAATTGATTGTTATATATTTTAACATAACTTAAGAGTTCTTTTATTCACCCTCTCCAGTCCTGAATAGAACTTCCAAGCAAATAAGAATTTCTTCAAAGGGATGTCAATTTAATAATACACAAAATTTTCAGGAGTATTATAAATCCTCAATAACACATGAAAACATCTTCAAATCCACCAAAAGAATAGAAATGCAAAAGGAATGAACTCTGACACCTTGGAAATTGTCAGAGATGAGCACAAAAATAGACATGGTCAATGCTGGAGAGACTATGGGAAAATAGGCTTGAGGAAGGATTGTTAGTAGGCTTGTGAAATGATCTAAATCTGTTTGTTTTCAATTAGGAATGAGGTTCAGGGGAAAATGATGTCCTCTAACATCTTATAAGTGTTCTCTCTCCCTTGTTTTGTTTTGTTTAAGTGAACTTTAATGTTTGGTATCTGCTTTGTGATCTGTAATTTAAAGGTTTTGCCGCAAACATGAAGAGTAAATTAGTAGCCTATCTTCAGAATTGTTTTTGTCTTATAAATAGATGAATTTCTAGTTATGTGGTTTTGCTTGCATTGCGCTGTTTTGTTTTTATTCATCCATATCACATGATCATCAAAGTAGACCTTTTGTGTGATTCTTGGGAAAAACCACAATGAGTACAGAAATATTCAGTGCTCAATTTCTATTTTCACTCTCATAGTTTTTCCTGTAACAAATGGGTTGACACTGACACTGATGGGACAAAAGCAAAGGTGGATAATTCTGCTAAATCATCATATGAATCAGGGAAGTGGCACCAGACCATGCCCATATTTATAGTATTCTTTACATTAATCCACTTCTAGAAAAATGGCAGTTTTGTTTAATAATGTCTTTGGTAAAGCAATAAAAATGATTAATTTTATTATCTTAATCCTTAATTATTCATTAAAAAATATCCTGTGTGGTAAAATGGGAAGTATGCATAAAGTACTTTTTTTTGCTGGGATAAATATAAATTATTTCATTCTTCAGTAATTTTTTAATGTATAATCATATAAAAATATTTCCATTTTGGTGATGTGAAAAAACAATCAGAACAAAAGGGAAAAACACAAGAAAGAAAAAGCAAACAAATAAAAACTTGAAAATTGTTTCATAAAATACTTTTGTTAGATGCACAGTTATGAGGGCTCTCTTGAAAAAAAAATCACTTGTGACATTGGTTGAGGTATGAACAGGATGAGGCTCTTTCCCCATAGATGCCTTTGTTAACTGGAAGAATGACAAAACATCAGGTACAATTACCTAGACTTTGGTATTTGGTAGACATTCTCTTGAAAAGAATGAAATATAATTGTCAGGGCAGAGCCAAGATGACTGAGTGAAGACATGATTCTCTGTAACCTCCTCTGACTTTCTCTCAAACTAAAAGCAGATTAAGCATCTACATTAGTTTTGGAGTCAAAGCACCCCCCAAATATTTGGACTACAACACATTCCCAGAAGATGTTACCTTGGAAGAGCTTCAGAACAGGTTTGTTTCAGTCGGGCAGGAGGTTAGTTGCCGAGCTCAGACAGCAGCTCTAGGAGACAGGGCAGGAAGCCGGGCCAGGAATCAGGATGGCATATTCTAAGCACCTGGGAAGTTTTTGTGAGCCTCTTAGGCCACTCTGCCCTGGTTGCAGGCAGGTATTTTGGGAGATCTGCCTTTTGTGAAAGTTAGATTGTAAACCATTGAGAACACCAGACCTAGCCTCAATAGCCCAGCACCAGAAGTCAATCAGCAGAACTGCCCCAGGGAAAATGAAATCAACTCCTCTGCTTTAAACAGACCACAAGCTTTAAAAAACATGAATAAAAAACAAAAAAGAATTCTCACCATAGACAGCTTTTATTTTATTTTTTTAAAATTTTATTTGCATAACATATGTGTGGGTAATTATTCAACAACATCCCTTACATAGCTTTCTGTTACAAATTTTTCCCCCCAACTTCCCGCCCTTCCCCTAGATGGCAGGATATCCACTACATGTTAATTATGTTAAAATATTGGCAAATCGAATATATGTATACATATTTCCAAACTTATCATTGTTGTGCAAGAAAAATCTTATCTACACAAAAAATATATCAGATAAAGAAAACACAATGTGAGCAAACATCAATTAAGGAGTATGAGAATGTTATGTTGTGGTCCACATTTCACATCCCTCTCTCTGGGTGTATATGGCTTTCTTCAGTGAACAATTGGAGGTGGTTTGAAACATTTCATTGTTGAAGAGAGCCATGTCCATCAGAATTGATCATCATATAGTACTGTTGTTGCCGTGTATAATGATCTCCTGGTTCTGCTCATTTCACTCAGCATCAGTTCATGTAAGTCTCTCCAAGCCTCTCTGAAATTATCTTGCTGGTCATTCCTTACAGAACAATAATATTCCATAATATTCATATACCACAATTTATTCAGCCATTCTCCAATTGAAGGGCATCCATTCAATTTCCAGTTTCTAGCCACTACAAAAAGGGCTGCCACAAACATTCTTGCACATGTGGGGCTCTTTCCTTGCTTTATGATTTCTTTGGGATATAAGCCCAATAGAAATGCTGCTGTCAAAGGGTATGCACAGTTTGATAACTTTTTGAGGGTAGCTCCAAATTGTTCTCCAGAATGGCTGTATCCGTTCACAGCTCCACCAACAATGCATCAGTGTCCCAGCCCTCCCACATCCCCTCCAACATTCATCATTAACTTTTCCTGTCATTTTAGCCAATCTGACAGGTGTGAAGTGGTACCTCAGGGTTGTCTTGATTTGCATTTCTCTGATCAATAGTGATTTGGAGCACCTTTTCATATGACTATAAATAGTTTTAATTTCATCCTCTGAAAATTGTCTGTTCATATCCTTTGACCATTTATTGATTGCAGAATGCCTTGAATTTTTATAAATATGAGACAATTCTCTGTATATTTTAGAGATGAGACCTTTATCAGAACCCTTAAATGTAACGATGATTTCCCAATTTATTGCTTCCCTCCTAATGTTGTCTGCATTGATTTTGTTTGTACAAAAACTTTTTAACTTAATATAGTCAAAGTTATCTATCTGGTTTTCAATTAAGAGTTCCAGTTCTTCTTTGGACATAAATTTATTCCATCTCCATAGGTCTGAGAGGTAAACTATATTACATTCCTCTAATTTACTTATAGTATCACTCTTTATATCCAGATCATGAACCCATTTAGATCTTATCTTGGTATGTGGTGTTAGATGTGGGTCAAGCCCTAATTTCTTCCACACTAATTTCCAGTTTTCCCAGCAGTTTTTGTTAAATAGTGAATACTTATCCCAAAAGCTGGGGTCTTTGGGTTTATCAAAGACTAAATTGCTATAGTTATTGCCTAGTTTGTCTTGTAATTCTATCCTATTCCACTGATCGACTACTCTATTTCTTAGCCAGTACCAAATGGTTTTGATGACCGCTGCTTTGTAATATAGTTTTAGATCTTGTACAGCAAGTCCACCATCGTCAGCCTTTTTTTTTCATTAATCCTCTTGAAATTCTTGACCTTTTGTTTTTCCAAATGAACTTTGCTAATATCATAGACAGCTTTTATGAAGAGCAAGAAGAACAGATCTCAGATACTGAGGTTCATAAAGATAAAGCCACTCCAGAGGAAGCCACAAAGGGAGACATGAAGTGGTCCCCACTTCACAAGGCTTTCCTGGAAGATTACATAAAGAATCTCAAAAGAGAGTTAGAAGAAAAATGGGCAAATGAAATGAGATCATTGCAAGAAGGAATGGGAAAAAAAGCATATAAGGCTCTACAAAAGAGGTATGAAAAAGACACCAATTCATTGAAATTGGTGAAATGGAAAAAGTATGCAGTGAACAAATTGGCCAATTACAAACGGAACTAAAAAAGGTAACTGAAGAAAACAATACACTAAAAATTAGAAATGGACAAATGGAAGTGAATGACTCAATAAGACTTCATCAATGAGTCAAACAAAAACAAACAAAAAAGAAAAAATAGAAGAAAATATGAAATATCGCCTAGGAAAAGCAACTGACCTGGATCTAGGAAAGACAATCTAAGGATGATTGGACTTCCTGAAAGCCATGATGAAAAAAAGAACCTAGACACTATCTTTAAGGGAATCATGAAAGAAAACTGCCCTGATGTTTTGGAATCAAAAGATAATATCACCATCAAAAGAATTTACCAATCACCTCCTGAAAGAGACCCCAAAATTAAATCCCCAAGGAATATCATTGCTAAATTTCAGGACTATCACACCAAGGAAAAGATATTGCAAGCAGCTAGAAAGAAACAATTCAAATACCAAGGAACTATAATTAGAATCACCCAGGCTCTGTCAGCTTCTGCATTAAATGATCAAAGGGCCTGGAATCAAATATTCCAAAAGGCAAAGGAACTTAGATTACAGCCAAAAATAAGCTATCCAGCTTGAATGAGCATTATCTTTCAGGGAAGAAGATGGACATTCAATGATGTAGGTGAATTTCATCTATTTCTAATGAGAACACCAGATCTGAACAAAAAAAAATTGACCTCCAAACACAGAGCTCAGTAGAAGTATAAAGAGGTAAAAATGAAAGAACTCTTGAGAACTATATTTCTATTATGGGTATACTTAGAGAATCTGGCTATAATTTGATTTTAGTTTGATAACATGAAAAAAAAACTAAAGGTGGAATCATACTGGAAAAAGAGGAAAAGGGAAGTAAAATAAGGTTTAAAAAATGGAGGTAAAAATAAGGTAAAATATCATGAAGAGGCAAAGAAAACCTAATATAATTTAGGGAAAGAAGGGAGGGGAATGAGTATTGTATGAATCTCACTCTTATCAGATTAGGCTCTAAGAGAGAATATCAGGCATATTTGGTTTCACCCATAGAGAAGTGGGAAGGAAAGGTGGAAAAGAAAGGCAAAGACTATAGAAGGGAAAATAGAAGAATTAGGGGAAAGGTATAAAAAAGGGGGAGGGGCTTTAAAGGGGAGGACTGTTAGAGGGAGTTGGTCATCAAAAACAAAATACTGGGGAGGGGGGAAGGGAGAAAAGGGAAAGGAAAGAGAAAAACATAACTTTGGGTAAATAAGATGGCAGGAAATACAGAATTAGGTATTTTAACTGTGAATGTGAAAAGGATGAACTATCCCATAAAACGGAAGCAGATAACAGACTGGATTAAAAGCCAGAATCCTACAATATGTTGTTTACAAGAAACACATCTAAAGCATAGAGATGTATACAGAGTGAAGGTAAAGGGCTGGAGCAGAATATATTATGATGCAGGTGAACAAAAAAAAGCAGGCATAGCAATCCTGATCTCAGATCAAGTAAAAGCCAAGATAAAGCTAATTAAAAGAGACAAGGAAAGAAACTATATCTTACTAAAGGGTACCATAGATAATGAAGCAATATCTATACTAAACATATATGCACCAAGTGGTATAACATCCAGATTCCTAGAGGAGAAGTTAAGAGAGATACAAGAAGAAATAGATAGCAAAACTATACTAGTGGGGGATCTCAACCTTGTTCTCTCAGAACTAGAGAAATCAAAACACAAAATAAATAAGAAAGAAGTTAAGTAGGTAAACAAAATGTTAGAAAAGGTAGGAGAGATCTTTGGAAAAAATTGAATGGGGACAGAAAGGAGTTTTCCTTTTTTCACAGTGGTTCATGGAACTTAGAAAAAAAAATTGACCATATATTAGGACACAAAACCCTCAAAATCAAATGCAGAAAGGCAGAAATAGTAAATGCATTTTCTTTTTCAGATCATGATGCAATAAAAATCACATGCAATATAAGGCCAGGAGAAAATAGACCAAAAGTTAATTGGAAATTAAATAATCTCATCCTAAAGAATGAATGGGTGAAAGAGCAAATCATAAACACAATTAGTAATTTCATCCAGGAGAATGACAATAATGAGACAACATACCAAAATTTGTGGGATACGGCAAAAGTGGTTATAAGGAGTAATTTTATATCTCTAGATGCTTACTTGCATAAAATAGAGAAAGAGAAAATCAATGAATTGGGCTTACAATTAAAAAAGCTAAAAAATGGACAATTAAAAACCCTCAATTAAATACAAAATTGGCAATTCTCAAAAGAAAAGGGGAG
>JAJPUD010005702.1:75404-86495 GCA_023553655.1 Myrmecobius fasciatus
GTTTTATGAAAAAAACCCAACAAAATAGATAAGCCTTTAGTTAATTTGATAAGAAAAAGGAAAGAGGAAAATCAAATTGTTAGTCTCAAAAATGATAAGGGAGAACCTTCCTCCAATGAAGAGGAAATTAGAGTAATAATTAGGAGTTACTTTGCCCAACTTTATGCCAATAAATTTGATAATGTAAAGGAAATGGAGGAATATCTATAAAAACATAGATTGTCCAGGTTAACAGAAGAGGAAATAAATTATTTAAATACCCCATTTTAGAAAAAGAAATAGAATAAGCTATTAATCAACTCCCTAAGAAAAAATCTCCAGAGCCAAATTAATTTACATGTGAATTTTACCAAACATTGAAAGAACAACTAATCCCAATACTATATAAACTATTTGAAAAAATAGGGAAAGAAGGTATACTACCAAATTCCTTCTATGACACAGATATGGTGCTGATAGGGAAACCAGGTAGAGAGAAAACTGAGAAAGAAAACTATAGACCCATTTCCCTAATGAATATTGATGTAAAAATTTTAAATAAGATTTTAGCAATGAGATTACAGAAAGTTATCCCCAGGATAATACACCATGACCAAGTAGGATTTATACCAGGAATGCAGGGCTGGTTCAATATTAGGAAAGCTATTAGCATAATTAATTACATTAATAACCAAATTAACAAAAAGCACATGATTATCTCAATAGATGCAGAAAAAGCCTTTGATAAAATCCAACACCCATTCCTATTAAAAACACTAGAGAGTATAGGAATAAATGAGCTATTCCTTAAAATGATTAGTAGTATCTACTTAAAACCATAAGAAAGCATCCTATGTAATGGAGTCAAACTAGAACCATTCCCAATAAGATCAGGAGTGAAACAAGGCTGCCCACTGTCACCATTATTATTTAACATTGTCTTAGAAATGTTAGCTTTGTCAGTAAGAGAAAAAAAAGAGATTAAAGGAATTAGAGTAGGTAATGAGGAAACCAAATCACTCTTTGCAGATGACATGATGGTATACTTAGAGAACCCTAGAAACTCGACTAAAAATTACTAGAAACAATTCACAACTTTAGCAATGTTGCAAGATACAAAATAAATCCACATAAATCATCAGCATTTTTATATATTACCAATAAAGTTCAGCAGCAAGAGATACAAAAAGAAATTCCATTCAAAATAACTGTTGATAGTATAAAATATTTGGGAATCTTCCTGCCAAGGAAAAGTCAGGAACTATATGAACTAAACTACAAAACACTCTCCAGATAAATAAAGTCAGACTTAATCCATTGGAAAAATATCAAGTTCTCATGGGTAGGCTGAGGAAATATAATAAAAATGATAATGCTACCCAAACTAATTTACTTATTTAGTGCCATACCAATCAAACTCCCAAGAAATTATTTTACAGATCTAGAAAAAATAGTAGCAAAATTCATTTGAAGGAACAAAAGGTCAAGAGTTTCAAGGGAATTAATGAAAAAAAGGCTGATGATGGTGGACTTGCTGTACCAGATCTAAAACTATATTATAAAGCAGCGCTCATCAAAACCATTTGGTACTGGATAAGAAATAGTGTAGTCAATCAGTGGCATAGGACAGAATCACAGGGCAAACTAGGCAATAACTATAGCAACTTAGTGTTTGATAAACCCAAAGACCTCAACTTCTGGGATAAGTACTCATTATTTGACAAAAACTGCTGGGAAAATTGGAAACTAGTGTGGAAGAAATTAGGGCTTGACCCACATCTAACACCACATATCAAGATAAGATCTAAATGGGTTCATGATCTGGATATAAAGAGTGATACTATAAGTAAATTAGACGAATGTAGTATAGTTTACCTCTCAGACCTATGGAAATGGAATAAATTTCTGTCCAAAGAAGAACTGGAACTCTTAATTGAACACCAGATAGATAATTTTGACTATATTAAGTTAAAAAGTTTTTGTATAAACAAAACCAATGCAGTCAAGATTAGGAGGGAAGCAATAAATTGGGAAATCATCTTTACATTTAAGGGTTTTGATAAAGCCCTCATTTCTAAAATATATAGAGAATTTTCTCATATTTATAAGAATTCAAGTCATTCTCCAATCTATAAATAATCAAAGGATATGAACAGACAATTTTCAGAGGATGAAATTAAAACTATTTGTAGTCATATGAAACAGTGCTCCAAATCACTATTGATTAGAGAAATGCAAATTAAGACAACCCTGAGGTACCACTACATACCTGTCAGATTGGCTAAAATGACAGGAAAAAATGATGATGAATGTTGGAGGGGATGTGGGAAGGCTGGGACACTGATGCATTGTTGGTGAAACTGTGAACAGATCCAGCCATTCTGGAGAGCAATTTGGAGCTATGCTCAAAAAGTTATCAAATTGTGCATACCCTTTGACCCAGCAGCATTTCTATTGGGCTTATATCCCAAAGAAATCATAAAGGAAGGAAAAGGCCCCACATGTGCAAGAATGTTTATGGCAGCCCTTTTTGTAGTGGCTAGAAACTGGAAAGTGAATAGATGCCCATCAATTGGAAAATGGCTGAAGAAATTATGGTATATGAATATTATGGAATATTATTTTTCTGTAAGAAACGACCAGCAATATGATTTCAGAGAGGCCTGGAGAGACTTGCATGAACTGATGCTGAGCAAAGTGAGCAGAACCAGGAGATCATTATACACGGCAACAACAATACTATATGATGATCAATTCTGATGGACATGGCTCTCTTCAACAATGAAATGTTTCAAAACAGTTCCACTTGTTCACTGATGAAGAAAGCCATATACACCCAGGGAGAGTTCTGTGGGATCTGAGTGTAGACCACAACATAGCATTTTCACACTCTCTATTGATGTTTGCTTGCATTATGTTTTCCTTCTCAGGTTTTTTTTTTCCTTGTAGATCCAATTTTTCTTGTATAATAAGATAACTATATAAATATGTATACACATATTTGATTTATCAAGTATTTTAACATAATTTACATGTACTAGACTTCCTGCAATCTAGGGGAGGGGATGGGGGGAAGAAGGGAAAAATTTGTAACAAATTGTGCAAAGGTCAAGGTTGAAAAATTACCCATGCATATGTTTTGAAAAAAAAAGCTTTAATTAAAAAAAAAAGAAAGAAAGAAAAAAGAAATATAGTTGTCACTTCAAGTAAGCTAGGGAGAGCAATGGATTGAGAATGGGACCTGGAGTCAGGAACATGATTTAAAATCTGGTCTCAGTCACTTTCTGACTATGTGACCCTGAGTAAACCATTTAATCTGTTTCAGTTTCCTCATCTGCAAACTGGGTATAATAATAGCACATAACTCTTAAGGTTGTTTTAAAGATCAAATGAGATTATATTTGCACAGAGAACAGCTATGTGACACAGTGGATAGAGTGCTGCATCAGAAGTCAGGAAGATTTATCTTCTTTACTAGCCTTAGGCACTTTTTAGCTATGAAAACCTGGGTGGATAACTTAACTCTATTTACCTTAGTACCTCATCCATAAAATACAATCAGAAGCAGTCAATGAGAAAGCATTCCAGTATATTTTCCAAGAAGACTCCAAATGGTGTCAGAAAGTGCCAGACATAAATGAAACAACAAACAACAACATTTGTAAGGAGCTTAGCAAAATGCTTGGCAAGAATATGAGATACTATGTAAATATAAGCTATTATTATTATAATTATTATAGTATTAGTTGACAAGAAAGTTAAAACTTACATGTGAAAATTGGACTTTTCAAAAATTTTATCTGCTCTTGAGTCCTTGACAGACTCCCTAATGGACATTTCCAGTGAGATTGGTAGTGGTATTATAAATTAAATATTTTGATAATGTCTAATAAAACAAATGTGTTAAAATATGCAAGATTAGCATAACTTTTTGAAACAATATTTTCCATGTAGCCAAATGCCTGTAATTACAGAATCTTCCATTCAAACTGGAAGATAGACCAATGGATAATGTAACAGAATATGGAAAGTTTATATATTTTTCAGATTTTTTGTGACAACTAACTTTTAAGAAACTTATCTCTTGAGTTTTGATATAGGAAAGAAGGATATTCACATTTATTTGATAATTCTATGAAAATACTCAATTTTCCAACTATATATCTGTATGAGGCTGGATTTTCTTCACATATATTCAATTTTGCTGTAATGCAACATACCCTAAGTCACCTATACTAAAAAAGAAAAATACCATATAATAAATAGAAAAAAGGGGGTTAGTTGAGTCTTATCAAAAATTTTCTTCAGTGATACATAAAAATAGAAAGGAATATAATAAAAACATTAGTTTATAATTGTATTTTAAATATTTTAGAAATACATAAATACTACAATAAATAGTGGAGTCATCCATTGGCTACTATTGCTCAGTCTACACTCTGGTTCCCATGGCCCGGAGTGGGAAAGTTGACTCTTATGAGCAAAACGGAAGCCGTGGTAGTATCTTCTGGGTGCAATCGGATATGATTGTTTTGGCCTGTCTAGGTCATACATCTTCACATGGGTCTATCTAGACATACCTCACATGGAGGCAAAAGCAGACATCTCTAGCATTTCCCCCATCCAGTGTTCCCAAAGGAGATTTAGATTCCTCTTAAGAAGGGAATCAGAAGGTTGAAGTCAGTTCACTTATCTTTCCTCAGAGAGAAGGTAGAATTATGTCTATCACATTCCTTGTATAATGTTAATCTGTGGGAAGTAGCTTTCAAGTTCAAACTAAACTTTTACTTACTGTTCCTTAAAGGTGAATGAATGTCCCTACATGTTAATGAATTCCCAGAATCTTGATCCCTTTATGGATCTGAAGAGAGGTTCACATGTCTTTTCCTTCAATGTTGTAAACCAAAAGAACCTAAATATCCCTTTCTCCTTGCCTTGGGGCCATAGTTTTGTTCAATATAAATGCTACTCTTATAGAGGATAAGTCTAAAATCAGTCTAGCAGTCCATACTATATATGGTTTTTGTCATTCTCATATCCTGACTGTCTCTTCTCATTACAAAAATACGTTCTATTAAATGTCAATGTTTGCTGTGAGGATGCATCCACAAAGTTTTATTGTATTTAGGCAAATGGAAGAGTGTTGGTGATGAGGAAGTCATGAGACACAAAAAGCTTCAATGAAATAAATAAATAAACTACTCTTTCTAACTCTCTTCCTCCAGAGGAATCCCTGACAGGTCTGATAGTCTGCACCTACTCTGGTATTAGAAGTCACCCAGAATTAGAAACTTGCCTTCCTTTTGGTATGTTGATGATGAGAATCTCCATATTTTCATAAATTTTTTCTTTTGCCTGCAAGTGTTAACTGTACTGTACTGTCATGAAACCTATTGTTTATTCCTTTTTGGAATAATATGTCTGTTAACTAGATTAATTTTGATTGCTAAATTTAATGCCAGCTCTACTGAGCTCCTCATCACTGCACATTGTCTCCCCTGTTAGACTGTGGCTGCTTCGTAGGAGGGACTGGATATTTTGTTTCCTTTTTAGCATTTTTTGTATCCTCAGCAATGAGCCTAGCACATTGAGGCTTAATCAACACTTATTGACTTAACATGACTTCACAATGCTCTCAGGGTCATCCCTTGTAATGTAGACTTTTATTTTTTTTAAGAAAAAGAGAAAAGAAATCAGCAAAAACAATCAACACATCAAAATGATCTGATATTACACGCCATTGTGTGAGACAGGGAAAAATGAAGAATTTACAGAGGGGAACAATCAATGTGTGTGTGTGTGTGTGTGTGTGTGTGTGTGTGTGTGTGTGTACACACACATATATATATATATACATGTATATATATATATATATATATATATGCACATATATCTTTAAGTATCAACTAAATTATAAGGAGCCTTGTAGGCCTCAGTTCATCCTCCCAGAGGTCATATAGCAGGAGACAAGGACATACCATTTAGGTTATAATCATCCAAAAAAGGGAATGGAATTGTTGCAGCCAATCAAAGGGGTAAAGGGAGGGGTTAATGATTTTTGAAGATTGGGAGGGAATAAAACTGCCTGTGTGAGTCGGAAAGGTGGCTCTCCTCCCTCCAAGTAGTTCCCTTTTGCTCAGGGGCTGTTTCACGAAATTCTAATTAAATACTTTTCTGCTTTTCACTTTGAGAAAACCTCTGAGTAGTCATTTTGGGTGAGGGTCTGCAAGTTAAATACAACATGTTATACACTCATTGGCTCATCACTGCAATAAAGAATTGGAGGAAAATGTCTTCAATTTCTTCTTGGGATTGATTTCAAATTTTTTTAATTTCTCAGCATCCATTTTTTGATTATGCTGAAGTTGCCACTCTTTCCATTTCCCTTATTGTAGCAATTTGATTATTGTTTTCTTAACTCATTTTATTATGCATTAGTTTTATCAGTCTTTCTAGGCATTTCTGTATTCATTTTTTCACATAGTACAGTAATATTGAATTATATTCCCATCACTATTTGTTGGTCCAGTACATGGTATATATAGTTCCAGTGGGAAGGTTATTTAAAAGATTCTTTTAAATTGGTGCTATAGAGGGGATTCATGCTCCAGTAGAGGTTAGATTCTATGATCTTTGAAATCCATTAAATTGAGGACATTCTGTAATTGTTCTAAGTTGGGACCCAGAAAATTCAAATTAACCATAATCATATAGCTAAAGCATGAACAAAGAAACATTCACATCAAGGTCATAGGCTGATTTCAGAAAAGCCTGGAAAGACTTACATGAACTGATGCTAAGTGAAGCAATTAGAACAAAAAGGATATTGTGTACAATAACAAGATTTTATAATGATCAATTGAGGTAGACTTGACTCTTTTCACCATGGAATTGATTCAAGGCAAATGCAATAGACATGATGGAAAATGCTATCTGTATCCAGAGAGAGAACTATGGAGACTGAATGTGGATCAAAGCAGAATTATTTTCATATTTTTTGTTGTTGTTGTTTATTCTTTATTGTGTTTTTTCCCTTTTGATCTGATTTTTCTTGTGCAACATGACAAATAAAGAAATATGTGTAGAAGATTTGCACATGTTTAACCTATATCAGATTGCTTCTTATCTTAGGATAGGGACTGAAGGAAAAAGGAGAAAATTTTGCAACGAGATTTTGTGAAGATAAATACTGAAAACTATCTTTGTATGTATTTGAAAAAACTAAATACTATTAAAAACAGAAAACAATCTCCTTTCCTCACTACATTTTATTTAATAATTTTTTGTTGATCTTATGCTTTATATCGCCTTAATTTCTTGTTGCTTCTTCAATTCTATTCATTGAGCTTTCTCTTGTAACAAAAAGAAAGACCCCAAATATTTCATTTTGCTCCAGGCTGTTTCTAATTCTCAAAAACATGATGCCTCAACTGCCCTCTCCCCCCTGGACCTTCCCTCAGAATCTTTAGCTATTTTGCCTTGGGAGTAACTCTACTCCTGCCAGCCTCTAACCCTGTGAGTACCTTCCAGAATATTGAGAGATAAAGAATGACTAAGCTTTATTCCCTTTCCAGAAGTATTTCTGACTTTCAGAACTTTGCCATTATGTTCCCCCAACCCTAAACAGATATACCCATCAATCTTTTGGCTCCATTTTATGCTTTGTCTTCCATGTGAACATTGAAATGGTTCTTCTATGATTATCTTATGTGATCTCTATCTGTTTTAATTCCACTTCACCCTCTGCCTTGGAATACCAAGCCCTGTTCTTCATCTGCATTATGACAAAATCCCAGGAGTTCTCCCTTTATATCTTAAAATGATTAATCTCCAAAATCCTTAGTGATTATTGTCCAATCTCTCTACTAGCCATACCTTCAAAACCTACTAAAATGTTTTTAGTAGCTCAGGTGTTTTCTCTTTTTAACCTAATCTTCCATTGAAATCCTAGTCTTGCTTGCTGGTACAAAGATGTGTAGCATCAGTGTTTCAAGTATGAAATTTTATTAATCTTCTACAGCATACATTACTCTTTGGCTGCAATTTTCATCAGTCTTTCTGGCTGGCTGCATTTTCTCCTAATTTCAGTGTTTTATCTTTTATTCATACTTTCCAGTCCTTTATGGGAAGTTCTAGGCCAATAAGAATTTCCTTAAAGGGATGTCAATTTAATAGCACATTATTCTTCTATCATTATGCCAAATTTTTTTCAAGGCAGAATCCTTTGGTTTTTTATGGTGAATGGAATCTGCATTCTATTCAGGGGAGTAATTCCTCCCAAACCTTTAGAGTTGGGATAAACTTTTCTCTGTAGTATGTGGGAATATCTTAGCCAGTAGGGTGAAAATAAATCCTACTTTAAATGGGAAGAAGATTGAGATCAAAGTGAGTTTAACCTTAATAAAAGAATTCCCTCAGTGAAAGATTAACCAAGGTAATTTAGGGAGTTTTTCTAAAAGGCTGTTATCCAGAGGGTCAAAGTCCTAACTCAACCAGACTTTACTTGCCAAAAGCTATGATGATTGGAATCTGAAATGCCTGATGTTTCACTTACTGACTAATTGGCTTATTAAGTCATGTATATTAATAGGCCTTCCTCAAATTTGTCACTGGACTTGAATATATTAAATATTCAATATAAAAACAATATTTATGCCTTAAAATATAGCAAAAAGCATGATATAAAATAGAGCATAATAATAAGATAATCTGATTTCTAATTGAAGGAAAGATGAGGATCTTTCTCAATTGGGAGGGGAAAAATAAACAAGTACAATCCCCAGAAATCAGAGAAAGAGGTGTCTTACTCCTTCCAAATGTCTATATTCAATCAAAGGAACATAACAAACAATAAGTGATTGACCCAATATGTGGCTAGTTTACAAATCAGACAGATGGGTTGCTTGAGATGTATAGTAGTAAGAAATTTTCTTCCATTAATTTTTGGATATGACTGGCTTTGTGGTCAGCATAACAAATGTCCTTGGGGAAGAGTCTCTATAATAGGTAAAGTTGGTCCAGTTTCCCAGCCATGCAGTATTAGGTTTAAACTGTGTAACAAACATTTCCCACAATTGAATAAAATTTCTCACAAGACAGAAATTGGAGTAGATCCACAATTGGTTAGAAAGGGATCTGAACTAGATCGAAAATTCAGTCTTAAGGTGAAATCAGTGTTGGTTCACTCAATTCCCATAATTCCCTGACTTCAAAAGCACTAGCACTAGTCAGAAATGCTGATAACTAGTCTAGTTCTCTACCCATGTTATAAGGTCAAGAGGGAAACAGATTGACTTCATGTGACACTAGGGAAGCCTCCTTGCCAACCTTTTCCCATAGCACTGGGATTGTGCTCTGAGACAGAGGCACTAAAGCTCAAAAGGATAGCTCAGTTATAGAATTAATCCTGGTTTCCTAATAAGGAGCATCTTCAAAGCTCCTTTCATGTCCTTGTTCCTTAAGCTATAGATGAAAGGGTTCAGCATGGGGGTGACCACTGTGTACATCACAGCTGCTGCTGTATCTTGTTGGGCTGTGTGGGTGGATGTAGGGCTGAAGTATACCCCAATGATTGTCCCATAGAAAAGACAGACCACAGTGAGATGAGATCCACAGGTGGAGAAAACTTTCTGCTTCCCACTCACAGATGAGATCTTCAATACAGCCAAGAAAATGAAACCATAAGAGATTAGTATTCCAATGAAGGATACAAATATTGTCAGTGCTCCCACGGTATTGACTATCAAGTCATTAATAAATGTGTCTGAGCAGGCCAACCTTATCAGTGGACTGAGGTCACAGAAGAAATGAGGAATTTCACTGTGGCCACAGAAGGAGAGTTGTGTCAGTGAGATGGTCTGTGTCAGGGCATTAGTAAAGGACCAAAACCAAGATACTAATACCATTAGGGCACAGACCCTTGGAGTCATGACTGTGCTATAGTGTAGTGGGTTACAAATAGCCACATAGCGATCATAAGCCATGGTGGCGAGGAGGACACTATCAATCTCTGTGAACCAAATGAAGAAGAATACTTGTGTCAGGCACCCAGCATAAGTGATTGTTTTGCTTTTGGATATGTGATTACTTAACATCTTGGGGATGGTGGTGGAGGTAAAACAGATGTCGACCAGAGACAAGTTGCCAAGGAAGAAGTACATGGGGGTGTGGAGGCGGGGGTCAGAGGTAGTAGCCAGTATGATAAGCAGGTTCCCTAGGCCTGTGATTAAGTACATAAGTAGGAACAGGAAGAAAAGGAGTCTCTGTTGTTCTGGCTCTTCTGAAAGGCCCAGAAGGATAAACTCTGAGATTCCAGACTGATTTCCCTCTTCCATGTTTCTGGAAGCAAATATAGAAAAAATGGAATAAGAATTTACAACATCTTATTCAAGATTGTTTTGAAAATTTTTCTCAATAAAATCAGTAAAAACAGAATTAAAAGAAAAACAGGAGAGTGGGAAACTATGAAAAGTCAATTCTCACAGTCTGAAATACTAAATAAAGAAGAAACTGAGAGTAATAATAGTAAGGACCATTCTCCAATTGATGCATCATAAAATATAATTTCTTTTTCTTTTTTTTTTCTTTTTTTTTCCTAAGGCAATTGGGGTTAAGTGACTTGCCCAGGGTCACACAGCTAGGAAGTGTCTGAGACCACATTTGAACTCAGGTCCTCCTGACTTCAGGGCTGGTGCTCTATCCACTGCGCCACTTAGCTGCCCCTGCATCATAAAATATAAAGAAAAAGTTTTCAGGAGTGTTATAAGCCATCAATGATTACATGAAAATATGTTCCAAATCAATAAAAGGAATAGAAATGTAAATGAACTGTGACACCTTGATAATTAGCAGAGATAAGCAAAACCAAACATATTCATTCCTGGAGAGATCATGGGAAAATAGGCATGAGGAAACATTGTTAGTAGGAGTGTGAAGTGATTCAAACCTGTTAATTTTTTTTTCCATTTTGGCATCCTGCAAGAAAATAGGGTAAGAAAGGGTGAAGCTATGAAGAACTTTAAATGCCAAACAAAGGAGTTTACATATATATTGCTGGGTACAATAGGAGAGAGAAAGAGAGAGAGAGAGAGAGAGAGAGAGAGAGAGAGAGAG
>JAJPUD010005702.1:86595-108537 GCA_023553655.1 Myrmecobius fasciatus
CTCTGACACTTGTCAGAAAACTTCAATTATAGGGATGAAATTCTTAAGGTTTAAATAGTACTGATTATGAAGGAATAAGGTATTTTTCTGAAGAGAGCAAAAATGACTCATTGGGAACTCATCAACCATCTTAGATATTTAAAAGATCCTTACTTAGATGATGGAAACAAGAGTATGAAATGGAAATTGAATACAAATGTATGCCTTGGTTCCATAGGCATTTTGCCAGCAATGTTGGAGTTTAGGACGAGTTAAGCATAGTGAAATCAACCAATAATGAAAACAACTTTTATAGGTCTTATTTGGATAACAAATCAAATGATTGATGGATAGAATGATGAAAATGAAGGATAGTGAGAAGGAAGGTAATGAAATTTTACATGACTTTTTCTTCTTCTGACAAATTGCATGATCTTTAGACAAGAAGTTGATTTTGTAGGCTAGAACAAGCATTGATAACATGGAACTAAAAACCAAGAAAAATGACAGAATGGTAAGAGAAAATCTGGCTGCCTATAGTTAATTCCTTAGTAACCAGGTCTGGATGAAATACATCCCAGGATTCTGAAATTCCAAGGGTAAATTAATATTAAATCACTGAAAAGGTTTTTGAAAGATTGTGGTGCACAGTAGAGGTACACTAGACCTTGATAAAGAAAATATCGTTTTGATAGTCAAATAAAGAGGAAGATTTTGAATGCTAGTGGATTTTGACCTTGACTTTGATTCCTCATTAAATTTTTAGGCATGATTGAATAGATGATTTATGAACATTCTGAAAGAGGAGCAGATATAACTAAACTCTTAAAATTTTTGATAATATTAATAGGCAGATAGCTCATGCCACAGTTTCAAACTCAGTACATCTAGGTATTAGTAAAACATTCAAAAAGTATCTCTTGCTATCATAGTGGACACTAAGGAGAGTTGTTGGCTAGATTTGAACATCACAGTACAACATCACAGTCTTGTTCTGGATGCAATGAGTTTCCAAACATTGAAGATGTCAAAATGGAATTGTCTTAGTAAAACTTATCTTTGTACATTTCCTTTTTCAGAATTTTTGAATCCTTATCTGTTATTAACACACACAAACCTATACATATGTATATATTGTTCTCTAAAGTGTCTTTTCATCCGCAAAATTGATGTGCCATTTCTGGCTACATCTAAACCATTAATAAAAATATTGAGCAGACAATAAACAAGGACAAGGCACTTTTTGTCAGGTATATTGTAGAGAGGATTTTCCCTAAGGGATAGATTAGAGTGTATGATCTCTTTGGGATTCTGCCCCTCTGAACTTTTTTTTTTTCTCTGAGGCAATTGGGGTTAAGTTACTTGTCCAGGGTCACACAGCTAGGAAGTGTTAAGTGTCTGAGTCCAGATTTGAACTCAGGTCTTCCTTACTTCAGGGCTGGTGCTTTATCCACTGTGACACTTAGCTGCCCCATCTCTGAACTTCTAACAGTGATCTCCATATCAGAAGGGAAGGATCTGGATTTCTTAGAATGAATGATTACTTATATGGACTTTGGAGGAGAGCTTCCTATCTTAGAAAGGGGCCAGTTTATGATCTTTAATGTTCTTAACATATCTGAAAAGCTTTAATAATATCGCCATTATCATCATAATTGCTGACTCTAATATAATACTTAAATGTTAGCAAGAGACATTGCATCCTGAAGTTCTGTGAGATGCGTATCTTATTTCATTTGTTTCTTACAACAACCCTATTGTTAGTTCACCTGTATCCTTATAGCTATTATAATCCCCAATTAACTAATGAGAAAACAGTAAAAGAGTGATTTTTGCCTTTAAAATAATGTTTCTAAACAGTTCTTGTATCTTGAGTTTTTATTTATTTATTTTTAGCAATGAAATAAATTTTATGGATCTTTGCTAGAATAAGGTTTTTAAGTAAATCAAATAACTGAAGAAATACTTAATACCAGTTAGAGATTAGTGAAAAGAAAGAAGTTATTTTTTCCCATTCAAGTTTATATCTCCCTTCAAATCTATTCATGGATCACTTGGTTAGAAACCACTGCTAATAATACTTCCTAAATTGTCTTTTTTTCTCCATTCATATACAGAGTTCTATCCTGGTTCAGATTCTTATTACTTCTTCCCTGGACTATTGTATAATAGCTTTCTTATTAGTGGCTTCACCTCCAATCTTTCCACTTTCTAACACATTCTCCAAAAGATGTTAAATTATTATTCCCCAAACGCCCATTTTACTCTTAAAAAATAATCAAAGACTCCCTATTGCCACTAGGATTATACAGTCCTATAAGGTTGAGGAGTTTAGGGCCAGATTGAAACACGTCTAGATTCCAGAGCTTTATTTACTGCACTGCTAATTGCCTGTGTAAAAGCACTTTAGCCAAGGCTACAGGGTCTCCCATTCTCTATTCACTAGTCTCTTAGGCTATGCTCTCAATGCTTCTTGTCTCTGTTCTTTTGTTAAACAAGAGTCTCTCTCCCCTATCCCTGGATCTAAATCCTTTCAGCTTTGTTACTAACTTATCATAGAATGTTTCACCTCATTTCTCCAACAATGTAGGAATGTCAATTTCTGACAGGCTAAATTCCATATTCTTGGTTTACATATAGCCAAGCCAAATCCAGTCCTCTATGTCCAGAATCTCTATAGATTCTAAGTAGGGAAGGTAATAGCTCATTATCACTTTACTCCTATGCTAATCTTCCTTCCTTTTATGAGCACTAGAGAGGGACAGGTTGGACATGGCATTTTATTCCTTTTAGAAAGAAAGCATCACATTCCTTCATGAAGGAGAGCAAAAGATTTTTTTTCACATTGCAATGCTATATTTTTTGACCTCATTGCTCTTCCTGACATACATCATTTTCCATCTCCTTTCTTTGGGGCTGCTAGTTGGTTCAGTGGATAGAGTGCTGAGTCTGGAGGAAGGAAGACTTATCTTTCTGAGTTCAAATCTGGCCTTAGACACTTAATATCTATTAATATTGATCTATTAATTATATATTATATATTAATAATGAACCTGGGAAAGTCACTGAATCCTGATTACCACAGGTTCCTTATCTGAAAAATGAGCTGGAGGAGGAAATGCCAAACCCTTCAAGCATCTCTGCCAAGAAAGCCCAAAATGGGGTCATGGACAATTAGACATGACTGAAAAACAATAAAACAACAAACATCCTTCTTTGTGTCTCTACATTGGCTGTGCCCCCTATTTAGAATGCTTTCCTTCCTCCCTTTATCTTCTTGGAATACCTGATTTCCTTACAAACTCAGCTCAAGCCATGTTTTACCTGCAACCTCTCTTGATGTTCCCATCAACAATAATTCTAGTTTCTCCCAGGAACTGTGTGTTCATTTTGGATTTATTCTGTATATATATATGTATATATATATACGTATATATATATATATATACGTATATATATATACATATATATATATATATATGTGTGTGTGTGTATATGCATACACATATACATATATATGTATATACACATACACATATATAGACACATACAACACACATTACTCAGCATGAAGAATTTGGCATACCTTAATTTCTTAATAAATGTTGACTGATTCTAAGTTGTCTTCCATTTTGAACATTTTCTCTTCTATATTCTAAGGTTCCTTCTAGTATCTGGGTGGCCCAGTGGATAGAAGCTAGGCCTGGAAATGAGAAGATATGAAATTAAATCTGGACTCTGACACTTCCTGGCTGGGTGATGATGGATAAGTCACTTTACTTCTGATTGTTTCAGCTATTTCAGTTGTAAAAAGAGGAAAATCCACTTACCTTTTATGTGGATCAAAGGAGATACTGTCTGTAAAGTGCTAGCTCAGTGTCTGGCACGTTGTAACTGTTACGTAAATTATTACTGCCTTCCACCCTACACCTTACTCTTCCATTTGAAAATTTATGCACTAGTCTTTCCAAAATCTGTCTCCTGTTTTTTTTTGTCTCCTGTATTAGAAGGTCTTTATAAATTTCAACATATTTTGTTCTAAGGTCCATTATAGTCCTTTGCTTCTCTGATGTTATAAGTTTTAAATTCTCTTTGATCTTGAATGTGTAATATTCCTTAGAATAGAAATCTTGATGTCTTTTCATTCTTTTTTTCTAAGTCCTTTCCAGTTTGGCATTATATGATCCATAGGCCCTTTCAGTTCTTCTATTCATTTATTTTCTCAAGTCTCTTTTAGGAATAAATTTCTATAATTTTGTGAGACTCAGTCACAGTTCTACTGTGTATGAAATTTCTCCCTGGAAATAAGCAGAAAGTGCCTTCTATAAATCTTCCTACTTGGTTGTTTAGTTTGGAGCTTTTGTTCCATTCCTGAAAGATTCAGCTACCTTACCTCACCTGGTCTCCTCACAACTGAGAGTTTCAATCAGGGATCTAGCTCAAATAGTAGATTGTTATAGATGAAAAAGTTCTTGAGGTATTGCTTGAGGTCCTGTTCTCATGAACCACCTCTGTGTCCAAAGAAAGGTATATGAGGAGTATTGTAGATGCTTTTCCAGGAAGTCCCTAGACTCCAGGCTCTAATTCTCAGAGCTCCTCATTAGAGTGAAATCCCAAGTAATTGTCCATTTTCTAGGCCAGCCCCTTAGTGCTGGAGTTTGTTTGAGGGAAGAAGTTGGCCCAAATTCAATTTATTTTCCTAACACTGCTGTGTTAGAAATTGAGATTTCTCTGTTTCTAGGTCTTGTTTTCTGATAATGTTCCAGAAGGTGGCAATAGTTCCTTTTCCCCAGAGGACTAGATCTCTGTCTCTAGAGTTTTTGACAGTCTGGGTTTACAATATAGCTCCTATCAATCAATGAATGTCTCTTCTTTTGTGTTCCAGTTCAAATGCATCAATTCTTCAGGGATGGAGTAGAGTTTAGAGAAAACAATGCCCCTTAGCATCTTATAAGTATTCTCTCTCCCCAGTTTTGTTTTGATTTCCAGGTACTTTAATATTTGGCATCTGCATTGTGATCTGTAATTTAAAAGTTTCACCACAAACATGAAGGCTGAGTTAATAGCCCATCTGCAGAATTCTGTTTTTGTCTTCTAAACAGATGAATTTCCATTTGTGCTGCATGGTATTGCTTGCATGATGTTGTTTTGCTTGTGTTCATTCACATGAAATGAGCAGAAAATTTACCTATTGTGTGAATGGTAAAAAAAAAAAACAGCACTAGTGCTGAGATATTAAGTGTTAAATGTCTTCTTTTATTGTCATAATTTTTCCTATAGCAAATGGGTTGAGATTACAATGATAGCACAAAAGAAAAGGTGGATTAATCTGCTAAGTGTTAACAAGATTCAACACAGTGACCACATCATATAAGGGTCATGATATTCTTTGCCTTAATGCCGTTCTAGAAAAAAAAGCTAGTTTTGTTTAATGGTGTTCTTGGTGAAGCAATACAAATTATTGATTTTCTGAATCTTGATCCTTGGGTACACATTTTAAAAAATATTCTACTTGAGAAAATGGGAAGTATGCATGCACAAGGATGAGGTATCACTTAAAAAATTCAATTGTGCTTTCGATTGAGGTGTGAGCAGAATGAAGCACTTTCTCACTGGATGACTTTGTTAACTGAAAGAATGACTTGGTGACTTAGGCTTGGGTATTTGCCAGATATTTTCTTGAAATGAATGAAGTCTACATGTCACTTCAAGGAAACTAGGTAGAATAGTGGATTGATAGCTGGACCTGGAATTAGGAAGTCTCATCTTTCCCATTTTACATATACCCCTAGACACTTATTAGCTCTTTGACTCTGGGCAATTCACTGTTTGCCTCAAGTTTTTTATCTGTAAAATATGATCTGCAGAAGAAAATGAGAAAGTATTCTAGTATGCTTGCCAAGAAGATTGTAAATGATGTAACAAAGAATCACACTTCACGGTAACAACTAAATAACAACAATATTTGTAAAGAACTTAACTTGGCGACTGGCAAACACAGAGTAGGCACTATATAAATGTCAACTATTATTATTATCATAGTATTGGTTACTAATAATACTACTAATAATAAACTAATAATACTAATAATAACGTTGGTTACTACTAATAATAAATAAAAAATTTTTGAGTAAAAATGAGTGTTTTGTAAAACTTTTATCTGCTGTGACCTTGACAGATTTCTAGTATTTAAAAGACATTTCTGATGATTTTGGTTGTGATATTTATTATGAATGAGATATTTTGATAATGTCTAATGAAATGTGGAAGATCTGCATAATTCCTTGAAGTGGCAATTGGCACCTGACTCAGCAACTTTATAAGTTAGCAAATAGATGCTAGGCCTGGAAATGTTCATTTCTCAGAGTCACTTGTTGATAATCTATGTTCACTTAAGTAATTAAGAATAGGAAAAAATGGGAAAATTGAAGTTTATCTCAATGTAGTACCATGGCCAGCCAGGCAACTCTTGACTAAGTCCATAAAGGCTGGCAAAATGCCAAGGATAACCCCTTTCCTTAACTGTCCTCATTGCCCTGGGCTCATTTTACTGGTGTTACCTTTACTGAGACATTGCTTCCTTTTCCTTTGAGGTCATATTCCAAAGGGGAAAAAAAAACCACCTTACTCTCTTGTAATAGGGTTAACCTCTTCCAAGGGTATGGAGGAAAGATACATGATACAAATTGGCTATTGAATATAATTTTGTTATTACACAGAAACATACTTGTTAACCAAAAAGAATGAGAAAGCAGAACACAGTAACTTACCATTATTACTACAGTTACTCTACCCCTCCTCAAAGTTTGTTTTGTTTCTCATCATTGCCTCTTTTAATACACCTTCCCTTTTATCACCTCTTCCATTTCCTACATAACACCCCATATGGCTAAGATTGAATAGTCAGTCAAAGTTCTGACATATTTTTGTATCTTTTGTCCAACCTGAAAGAATTTAAACTCCTTGAGAGCAGGCATACAATTTCATTTTTTTTTGCATCAGTAGCCATAACAATTATTAAGATCTAGAATACAGTAAATGATTAATAAGTATTAAGTAAATGAATGATTTATTGGTGCCATTTTGGAGATTTCTACTGCAGTCCATATTATATTATTTGATCCCCAAAATATCTTCCAATCATAATATTTTATGATTCAAATAAATGTAACTCTAGAGAAGTTTAAAAAAAAACAAACTTGTCCATGGCCAGAAAGTGATCAAAGCAGCACTTTGTCCTATATTGTAGAATTATGCAATTCCAGGACTGATAGAGATCTTTAAGATGATCTAGATTAGGGCTTCTTAATCTTTTTCCTTTTGTGAACCCCTTTCTATCTCAAAATTTCATGACTCCCATGTTCAGTTATATAACCTCATATTGGGTTATAACCCACACTTTGATCTACATTATGTCTCAGTACTCATTTTAAAACTTTATTGATAATTTTTACATAATTTTAATTACTGGTTCTCTTTTGCAATTAAAATCTTGAAAAAAAGAAAAAAAAAGAGGGAGAAAGATATCCCATATGAAGTAATTGTACATCCAGTAATGCACATCCGTAGTCCCTCATCTCTACAAAGAAGAGAGGAAAGAACATTTTTTCCCAAGCTTTTCTAGCTCCAAGATTGTTCATGATAATTACACATTATTTCTCCCTTATTTTTTTGTTCTTTTCATTTACATTATTGTGGCTATTATATTTACTTTTTATATTCCATTTATTTTACTCTGATGAGTTCCTATAATTTTTCTATGCTTCTCTAAATTTTCTTTGCACTCATTACTTTGTAGAGGGCAGCAATATTTTGTACTTTACATTTGATTTCTCAATATAAAAACTTGACTGTAAGTAGGAACTATAAGTTCTTCTTTATGTAATTTGTTCCCCTGATTTCCCTTTTTGCTTTTACCAATGCCAATAGTCCTGTTCACTAATATTTTATGAATCTAGAACTACTATTTATATTTCATGGATAGTTTTAAAAATAGAATTTTCTTCTTTCAATTTGTTTTTACTACCATAAAATTTCCTACCATACTCCTAGATAGCCTGTTGACTATTCTCTTTCCTTCTTCCTCCAAATCTTTCTCTACTCCAGTACATCCTTAAATTGATTTTCATGAAGCACAGGACTTTCTGAAGTCTGATTATGCTTCACCCTTCTAATTTGTTTTGGCTCCCTATTGCCTTCAAGATCAAATAAAAATCCTATTGGGTATATCCATTTCACTATCTTTCCAGTGTTACTATAACTTGCTCTACCAACCTCCTTGTTCATCCTCACCAAAGACACTTCAACTCCAGACTGAGAATTTTTGGTGTTTATTCCCTGATCCAATGTTTCCTTCTTTTCCCCTGCTTCCTGCCTTCCTTTGAATCTTTGCTAAAAATCTCACTTTCTGCAAGAAGACTTTCATAATCTTCAATAGTGCTTCCTTCCTGCTGATTATTTGAAATTTATCCTTTCAATAATTTTGTTTGTCTATAGTTATATGCATATTGCTTATTCCATTAGACTGTGACCTCCTTGAGCATACCGCATTAAGAATTTAAAACAAGTTCATGAAGATAGTGGAGAGCAGACATGACTTTCTGTGACCTCCTCTGACCTCTCAAACCTATAGCAGATTAAGCCTCTAAACTGATTCTGAAGTCAAAAAATCTGCAAATATTTAGAGTACAACGCATTTCCAGAAGAAGATACCTTGGAATAACTTCAGGTTTGTTTCAAATGGGCAGTGAGACAGTCTGCCACGCCCAGACCACAGCACAGGGAGACTGGGGCAAGGAGCTGGAATGGGAGTCAGAGCATTGCAGTTTCCACACACCTGGGACTCTTCTGTGAACCTCTTAGACTATTCTGCTCTGGTTGCAAGCAGGTGGCTTGGCATATTTGGTACAAAAGGCAAATTGTAAACCACTGAGTCACACAAGAACCCCAATTACCTAGCACTAGAAGTCAATCAGCAGAAATGCCCCAGGGCAAATTAAAGAAGCTATCACTCCCTTGAATTGAACTGACTTCAAGCCTTAAAAAATGAATAAAAAACAAAAAGAATTCTCACCATAAACAGCTTTTATGGAGAGAGAGAGAAGAGCAGACCTCAAATCCTGAGGTTCCTAAAGGCAAAGTAATTCCGCATGAAGTCCCAAAGGGAGACATGAGCAGGTCCCCATTCACAAGGTTTTCATGGAAAATTGCATAAGGGATCTTAAAAGAGAATTAGAAGAAAAATGGGGAAATGAAATGAGATCATTGCAAGAAGGAAGGGAAAAAAACATATAATGCCTTATAAAAGTGATGTGAAAAAGACACCAATTCACTGAAAAACAAATCTGGTGAAATTTTTCTTCATTGCAATGAAGAAAAAAATTTAATTGGCCAACTACAAAAGTAGTTTTAAAAAGCACCCAAAGAAAATAATACACTAAAAATTAAAATTGAACAAATGGAAGTGAATGACTCAAGACTTCAAGAATTAGTCAAAAAAAAAAAAAATGAAAAAACATAAAAATTATGAAATATCTCCTAGGAAAAACAACTGACCTGGAAAATAGATTTATGAGACACAATTTAAGGATTATTGAACTTCCTGAAAGCCATGAAAAAAAAGAACCTAGACATTATCTTACAGGAAATCATAATTGATATTTCTGATATTTCAGAATCAGAAGGTAAAATAGCTATCTAAAGAATTTGCTGAACACTTCCTGAAAGAGACCCCAAAATAAAATCCCCAAGAAATATTGTGGCTAATTTTCAGAACTATCACACCAAGGAAAAGATATTGTAAGCAGCCAGAAAGAAACAATTTAAATACCAAGGAGTCACAATTAGAATTACCCAGGACCTATCAGCTTCTACCTTAAAGAATCGAAGGGCCTGTAATCTGATTTTCTGAAAGGCAAAGGACTTTGGATTACAGCCAGTAATAAGCTATCCAGCCAAAATGAACATTATCTTTCAGGGAAGAAGATGGACAGTCAATGATATAGATGGATTTCACCTGTTTCTAATGAAAAGATGAGAATTGAACGAAAAATTTAATCTCCAAACACAGAACTCAAGAGAAGCATAAGAAGGGAAAAAGGAAAGAACTTTTGAGAACTATATTTCTGTTAGTTACACTTAGAGAATATGGGTATAATTTGATTTTATTAAAATAGTATGAAAAAGGAACTAGAGGTGAAAAGGGGATCATACTGGAAAAAGAGGAAAAAGGAGGTAAAATAAGAGAAGGTATATCTCACAAAGAGGCAAAGAAAACCTATTATGATTGAGAGAAAGAAAGGAGGGGATGAGTATTGTGTGAATCTTACTTTCATCAGATTTGGCTCTAAGAGAGAATATAAGACATAATTGGTTTCACAGAGAAACTAGTCTCATGTTATAGGAAAGTGGGAGGGAAAGGAGGAAAAAGAAAGGAAAGACTAATAGAAGGAAAAACAGAAGTATTAGAGGAAAGGTGTAAAAAAGAGGGAGGAGTTGTAAAGGAGGAGGACTGTTTGAGGGAGGTGGTCATCAAAAGCAAAATACTGGGGAGGGGGAAAGGAGTATAGGAAAGAGAAAAGAATAACAGAGTAAATAAGATGATAGGAAATACAGAATTAATTATTTTAATTGTGAATGTGAATGGGATGAACTCTCTCATAAAGCCGAAGTGAATAGCAGATTGGATTAAAAGCCAGAATCCTACAATATGTTGTTTACAAGAAGCACATTTAAAGCAGAATTATACATCAGAGTGAAGGTAGATGGCTGGAGCAGAATCTATTACACTTCAGATGAAGTAACAAAAAAAAGCAGGGGTGGCTATCATTGTCTTGGATCAAGTAAAATTAAAGAGAGATCTAATTAAAAGAGACAAGGAAGGAAACTATATTTTACTAAAGGGTACCATAGATAATGAAGCAATATCATTATTAAACATAGATGCACCAAGTGGTATAGCATACAAATTCCTAGAAGAGAAGTTAAGAGAGTTGCAAGAATCAATAGACAACTCAACATTGCTCTCTCAGAACTCAGTGAATGAAACCACAAAATAAATAAGAAAAAAGTTAAGGAGGTAAACAAAATATTAGAAAAGTTAGGTATGATAGATCTTTGGAGAAAATTGAATGGAGACAGAAAGGAGTTTACTTTTTTCTCAGAGGTTCATGGAACTTAGACAAAAATTGGTCATGTGTTAGGGCATAAAAACCTCAAAATCAAATGCAGAATGGCAAAAATAATAAATGCATTTTTTCAAATCATGATGCAATTAAAATTACATGCAATATGAGGCCAGAAGAAAATAGACCAAAAGTTAATTGGAAATTAAATAATCTAATCCTAAAGAATGAATGGATGAAACAGCAAATCATAGACACAATCAATAATTTCATCCAAGAGAAAGACAATAATGAATAGACATACCAAAATTTGTGGGAAACAGGCAAAGTGGTTATAAGGCGAAATTTTATATCTCTAGATGTTTACTACACCACATACCAAGATAAAATCTAAATGGGTTCATGATTTAGACATAGAGTGATATTATAAGCAAATTAGAGGAGCATAAGATAGTTTAGCTCTCAGATCTGTGGAGAAGGAAGGAATTTGTGTCTAAAGAAGAACTGGAACTCATAATTAAACACTAGATAGATAATTCTGATTATATTAAGTTAAAAAGTTTTTGTACAAACAAAACTAATGCACACAAGATCAGAAGGTAAGCAATAAATTCAGAAATCATTTTTACATGTAAGTGCTCTGATAAAGGCCTCATTTCTAAAATATATAGAGAAGTGACTCAAATTTATGGTCAAAGAATAAGGACAATTTTCAGATGAAAAAATTGAAACTATTTCTAATTATATGTGAAGGTGCTCTAAATCAGTATTGATGAGAAAATTGCAAATTGAGACAACTCTGAGATACCACTATACACCTCTCAGATGGCTAAGATGACAGGAAAAGCAAGGATGAATGTTGGAGAGGATGTGAGAAAATTGGGACACTAATACATTGTTGATGGAGTTGTGAACAGATTCAGCCATTTTGGAGAGCAATTTGCAACTATGTTCAAAAAGTTATCAAACTGCATACCCTTTGATCCAGCAGTGTTCCTATTGGGCCTATATCTCAAAGAAATCTTAAAGGAAAGAAAGGGACACACATGTGCAAAAATGTTTGTGGCAGCCCTTTGTGTAATGGCAAGAAACTTGAAACTGAGTGGATACCCATCAGTTGGAGAATGGCTGAATAAGTTATGGAATATGAATGTTATGGAATATTAGTGTTATATAAGAAATGATGATGAGGATGATTTTAGAAAGGCCTGGAGAGACTTACAAGAACTGCTAAGTGAAATGATCAGAACCAGGAGATCATTGTTCAAGACAACATCAATATTATACAATGACCAATTCTGATCAATGTGACTCTTTCCAACAATGAGATGATCGATGCCATTTCCGATCTTGTAATGAAGAGAGCCATCTACACCCAGAGAGAGGACTGTAGAAACTGAATGTGGATCACAACAGAACATTCTCATTCTTTTTGTTGTTGTTTGCTTGCATTTTATTTTCTTACCCATTTACATTTTTTGATCTGATTTCTCTTGTGCAGTCAGAGTATTGTATAAATATGTTTATAAATATTTGATTTAACATATATTTTAATATGTTTAACATATTGAATTGCTTGCCATCTAGGATGGGGGTGAGGAGGAGGGAAAAATCTGAAATACATGGCTATGCAAGGATCAATGTTGTCAAATTATTTGTGCATATGTTTTGAAAATAAAATACTTTATAAAAATTTATTATTATAAGACTACCCCATTAGACTGAGTTCTTCCTTGAGGAGCTGGTTTTTTTGGCTTTTATGTTTTGGGTTTTTTTGGTATCCCTAGCACTCATTGTAGAGCCTGGCACAGGCTTAATAAATGTTTTTTGACTTGACTTAATCATTCTTAGAGAAACATCCCCTGTAATGAGGGGATTTTTTTTAAAGAAAATGAAGGGGAAAACAGCACAACCAATGAACACATGAAAATTATCTGATATTATTTGCATTTTTCTATACCCTTTGACCTATCACTTCAATAAAGAAATGGGGAAAATATCTTCTATTTCTTCTTGTGGTTGATCCTGTTTTTCTTTCTTTTCTTTTTTACATAATTTTTAACATCTGTTTTTGATTATTTTGACTTTGTATTCTTTCTATTTGTACTGTTTTGCCAATTTTACTATTGTTTTCTCAATCCATTTTACTTCAGATTAGTCATATCAGACTTTCCAGGCAACTGTATTCAATGTTTCTTACAGAATAATAATATTTATATATGTGTATAAACATATAAATATATTTCCCTCAGGGAAGAAACATTTGATTTCATAAGTTAGATGATAGAGGTTAATCACTGGGCAAAGAATGTGTGATGGTTATCCTTCCATATTGGTGCTTCCTTTTGTAGTTTCTTTCATTGTCTGCACAGACTTGATTTTCTTTTGTAGCTCTAAGCTGGTGTTAGTGTTGCTAGCCCTCTTTTGATCTTTTGAGTTATGATACTTGTATTCTTATAATTTTTTCAGAGTGTGGCAATAGTTCCTTCCCCCCAGAGGTCTAGATCTTTATCTCTCAAGGACAGGATCAAATTGTGCCAATGAATGTCACTTTTCTTATATTAACAGTTCCTGTGGTTCTTGAGTTTAAATGTAATACTTTTTTTTTTGGAATGAGTAAGGAAAACAATAACCATAGCATCTTACAAGCATCTCTCTCCCCAGTTTGTTTTGATCTAAGGAATTTCGATGTTTCATATCTGCTATGTGATCTGTAAGCAAATGTTTCACCACAAACATGAAGACTGAGTTAATAATTCAATTGCAAAATTCTACTTTTGTCTTATAAACAGTTGAATTTCCTGTGGTGCTCTTTTTCTTGCATGATATTGTTTTGCTTGTGTTCATCCACATGTAATTATCATAAAGTTTTTCTATTATGTGAATTTTTGGTAAAAAACAGAACTAGTGCTGAAATATTTGGTGTTAAATGCTTTTTATTCACTCTCAGAGTTTTTCCTGTAACAAATGGGCTAACACTGGTACTGATGGTAGAAAAACAAAGATGGTTAAACCTGCTAAGTGTTAGCAAGATTCAAGGCAGGGTAAAAATGCTATATCAGGAGTCACTAGTTTTCATCTTAATATAATTCTAGACAATTTAACAATGTCCTTGGTGAAGTAATAAAATATTAATTTTATTAAATCTTGACCTTGAGTACACATTTTAAAAATATTCTGCATGATAAAATAGGGAAGTATGCATAGAGTACTTTTGCTACATGCACAAGTATAAGGTCTTACTTGAGAAAAATCATTTGTAACATTGGTTGAGGTATGACCTGAATGAGGTATTTTCCCCCTGGATGACTTTGTTACATTGAAAGAATAACTTGACAGATCAAGTTTGGTGATCTTGGGTATGTGGTAGACATTTTCTTGAAATTAATGAAGTATACTTGTCATTTCAAGGAATCTAGGGAGAGCAGTACATTAAGAAATGGATTTGGATTCAGGAAGACTTGATTACAAATCTGACCTTAGTCACTTCCTAGCTGTGTGACACTGGGCATGCCATTTAACCTGTCTTCTTCAGTTTCCTCATTTGTAAAACGGAGGTAATTATAACACCTATCTTTCAAGATTGTGATGAAGATCCAATGAGATAATTACAAAGGGAATAACTACGTAGTATGGATGGATAGAATACCAGTCTGGAAGTCAGGAAGAATCATCTTCTTCAGTTCATGTCCAACTTTAGACACCTACTATGTGTTTGACCCTGGACAATTCATTTAATCCTCTTTGCCTTGTTTGTCATGTCAAATATGATCTGCAGAAGGAAATGGAAAGCATTTTAGTATCTTTTACAAGAAGCCACCAAATGGTGTCACCTAGAGTTACACTTAGCTGAAACAACTAAACAATAAGAACATTTATAAAGAACTTAGTTTGGTGACAGCAAACACATAGTAGGCACTATATAAATATTAGCTATTATTGTTATTATTACCATTACAGTATTGGTTGTCAATTATAACATGAAAATTAGATTATTGCATAATTTGAGACCTTGACAGATCTCTAATTTCTTTTTAATAATAGTTTTTTTATTTTCAAAATATATGCAAAGATAGTTTTCAACATTTATGCTGCAAAACTTTGTGTTCCAAATTTTTTACCCTCCCTTCTTTCAACCTTTTCCTAGACAGCAAGCAATCCAATATATGTTAAACATGTGCAATTCTTCTCTATATAAATTTCCACATTTATCATGATGCACAAGAAAAATCAGATTAAAAAGGGAAAAGTGAGAAAGAAAAAAATCAAGCAAAAAACAACAATAAGGTGAAAATACTATGTTGTGATTCACATTCAGTCCCCACAGTCCTCTTTGTGGATGCAGATGGTTCTCTCCATTGTTAAAAAAAAGCCATGGCCAAAACAGCTGGAAAAATTGGAAATTAGAATGGCAGAAACTAGGCATTAACCCACATCTAACACTATAAACCAAGATAATATAGAAATGGGTTCATGATATAGACATAAAGAATGATATTATAAACAAATTAGAAGAACATAGGGTAGTTTACCTCTCATATCTGTGGAGGAGGAAGGAATTCATGACCAAAGAAGAACTGGAAATCATTATTGATCACAAATTAGATAATTTTGATTATATTAATTTAAAAAGCTTTTGTATAAGCCAAACTAATGCAGATAAGGTTATGAGGGAAGCAACAAACTGGGAAAACAATTTTACATTCAAGAATTCTGTTAAAAGCCTCATTTCTGGGGCAGCTAGGTGGTGTAGTGGATAGAGCACCAGCCCTGAAATCAGGAGGACCTGAGTTCAAATCTGGTCTCAGACACTTAACACATCCTAGCTGTGTGGCCCTGGGCAAGTCACTTAACTCCAATTGCCTCAGCAAAAACAAAAAACAAAAAGCCTCATTTCTAAAATATATAGAGAATTGATTCAAATTTATAAGAATTCAAGCAATTCTCCATTTGATAAATGGTCAAAGGATATGAATAGACAATTTTCAGATGAAGAAACTGAAACTATTTCTAATCATATGAGAAGGTGCACTAAATCAGAAAAATGCAAATTGAAACAACTCTGAGATACCACTATACACCTCTCAGATGGCTAAGATGGCAGGAAAAGCAAGGACGAATGTTGGAGAGGAGGTGGGAAAACTGGGACACTAATACATTGTTGGTGGAGTTGTGAACAGATCCAGTCATTTTGGAGAGTAATTTGGAACTATGTTCAAAAAGTTATCAAACTGTGCATACCCTTTGATCCAGCAGTGTTTCTATTGGGCCTATAGACCAAAGAGATCTTGAAGGAAAGGGACCCACATGTGCAAAAATGTTTTTGGCAGCCCTTTTTGTAGTGGCAAGAAACTGGAAGATGAATGGATGCCCATCATTTAGAGAATGGCTGACTAAATTATGGTATATGAATGTTATGGAATATTATTGTTCTATAAGAAACGACCAACAGGATGATTTCAGAGAAGCCTGGAGAGACTTACATGAACTGATACTAAGTGAAATGAGCAGAACCAGGAGATCATTGTACATGACAACAACAAGATTATATGATGATCAATTCTGATAGACATGGCTCTCATCAACAATGAGATGATTCAGACCATTTCCAATGATCTTATGATGAAGAGAGCCATCTACACCCAGAGAGAGGACTATGGGAACTGAGTGTGGTTCACAACATGACATTTTCACTCTTTTTGTGGTTTGCTTGAATTTTATTTTCTTTCTCATTTTTTTCTGGTTTGATTTGAATTTTCTTGGGCAGCAAGATAATTGTATAATCATGTTATGCATATATTGGATTTAACATATATTTCTATCATGTTTAACATATATTGGACTACTCGCCATCTAGGGGAAATGGTGGGGGAAAAAAGGGGGAATTGGAACACAAGGTTTTGCAGTGGTTAATGCTGAAGAATTATCCATGCATATTTTTTGAAAAATAAAAAGCTTTAATTAAAAAAAGAAAAAAAACCATGTCCATCAGAGCTGATCATCAAATAATGTTGTTGCTATGTACAATATTCCCATGATTTTACTCACTTCCTCACCATCAGTTCATGTAAGTTTCTCCAGGCTTTTCTGAAATCATTCTGCTGATATTTTCTTATAAAATAATATTATTCCATAACATTTATATACCATAACTTATTCATCCATTCTCCAACTCATGGGCATCCATTCAGTTTCTGGTTCCTTGCCACTACAAAAGGGCTTTAGGATACAGACCCAATAGAAACATTTATGGATCAAAGGCTATGCACAGTTTGATAGCCTTTTGGGCACAGTTCCAAATTATTGGATCAGTTCACAACTCTTCCAACAATATATTAGTGTCACAGTTTTTCCACAACCTCTCCAATATTTCTCGTTATCTTTTCCTGTCATCTTGGGCAATCTGAAAGGGATATAGTGGTACCTCAGAATTCTCTTAATTTGCATTTCTCTGATATTTAGTGACAGAGCATTTTTATATGATTAGAAAAGGTTTTAATTTCATCTGAAAAGTGTCTGTTCATATTCTTTAACCATTTATGATTTGAAGAATGGGTTGTATTCTTATAAATTTGAATCAATTCTCTATATATTTTAGAAATGAAGTCTTTACTAAGATAGTTTTCAACATTCATTCTTGAAAAATGAGTTGCAAATTTTTCTCTCTCCTTTTCCACCACCTTTCCTCTAGACAGAAAATAATCAAATATATGTTAAACAATGCAATTCTTCTATACATATGAGACCTCTAGTTTCTGATAGAATTGGTTATGATGTGATACCTTTGATATTTTGATAATGTCTACTGAAATGAGGAAAATCTGAATAACTCCTTGGACAAATATTTCCTAGGTGACCAAATACATGTCATTACAGTATCTTGCATTCAAAGTGCTTAGCACAATGGATAATGTTATAGAATATGGAATGTTCATTAACATTTTAACATTTCATATGAAAATTAACTTTCAAGAAATTAGAACTTCTTGAGTTTTAGTGCATCAAAGAAGAATATTCATAATTACTTGATAATTCTAAGAAAATACTCAATTTTCCAACTACATAGCCATATGAGGCTGAATTTCCTTCATATGTAGTCAGTTTTGCTATAATGCAACGTATTCAAAGTCACCTATGTTTAAAAAAAAACTAAGGAATTTGTGAAAGAAATGGGGTTCATGGAGCCATACTAAAAACTTCTTTAGTGACACATAAGGGATAGCAATTTAATAAAAGCATTGATTTATTTATCTATGTTAAATGTTTTAGAAACACATAAGTACTATAATAAATAGGGAAGGCATCCATTGGCTACTATTGCTCAATCTATACTCTGTTTCCCTTGGACTGGGTTTGGGGTAATTGAAGATTATAAGCAAGAAGGAACTCTTGGTAGGCTCAACTCAGAGCATTTATGATGTAGAATTCTACAGTAGTAGAACAAAGGGGGAAGGGTGTATGGAGTGAATGGTTTTAGGTCCATTCTGCTTCTACCCACACCTCTTCCTGCATCAGAAAATATATAATAAATATGTTACTTTGTAAAAAGAACTTGTGGATGTAGGCATTGGAAGGTTTCTATCTTGCGGATAGACTGGGATCCAAGGAGCTGTTTTGTTTTTGTTTATGTAGGCTATATATCTCCACATAGGTCTATCTAGATATAGGTCACATAGGGGCAAGAACAGGCACCTACAATATTTTCCCAGTCCATTGTTATTTCAAGGAGACTTTAATTCCTCTTTGGAGGGGAAGCAGGAGTTGAAGCCAGAGTAGGTCATCAGAAAGAGTATAGAATTCTACCTATCAGATTGTTTGAATATTTTTAGTCGGTTGGAAGTAACTTTCTGATTTAAAATAAACTCTTGTTGCTGTTTCTTAATGTAGAAGGAGTGTTCCTATATGTCAGCTTCTTCCTAGAATCATTCTCCTTTATGGACTTGAGGAGAGGTTCCTCTCAATGACTCAAACCAAAAGAACTCAGATTTGTCTTGGGATTATGAATGTTTAGTTTAGAGAGGATAATTCTATGGTAAATCCAGAAATCTATTCTATACATCACCTTCATCATTTTTATATCCTCTCTCTTCCTTACAATATCATAGCCTATTAAATGACAATAATTGCTGTATGGATGTCTCTGTGAAGTTTTATTGCATTTAGGTAAATGGAAGTCATTATTGGTAATGAGAAGGTCTTATGATGCATAAATCTTCAGTAATAAGTGTTTCTTATTGTTGTGGTTTCTGACTACATTTCTGCCAAGGATTCCCAGTTATGTCTGTTATTAAGCACCTATATTACTGTTAAAGTCACCTAAAATTACAAACTTGTCCTTTTTTGGCACATTGATGATAAGGATCTCCAAATCTTCATAAAAATTCTTTGACTTCATCTTGATTTGTCTTGGTGGAAGCATACACAATGATGATAGTGCCATAGTGTTTTCTACAAGATGTAGTTGCATTGTCACAAGTCTGTCATTCCCTCCCTTTGGGAAGCATACAAGTTTGTTTACTAGATTAGTTTTGCCTCTGCCACTTTCATGGCACTCCTCAACACTGTGACCATTCCAAATTTGATGTTTTCTAGTATTTTGAAGCAGATGAAGAAATGTGGTGCTGTATATTAAATCTCTGAAAGCTACCTTTTTTCTGCTCTGTGGTGGTTAACCATGTGTTGCTTCACTTTTCCCTTCAACTGAGTACATTCAGAGTAGTTTTCTAATGTGTTGACATTAAGTCTTCTGGTAGTTGTCTTGTATTGGAGCTACCATTTTTGCTGAATGTGAAAGTTTTGCTTAGAGAAGATAAGCCTATGATCAGCCCAGCACTCTGTACCGTATATCATCTTTGTCACTATTACATTATGCCTGTTTCTTATTCTTACAGTGATAGTCTATCAAAGGCCAGTGTTTGCTGTGAGAGTGCATCTTTGAAGTTTCATTGCATTAGGTAAATAGAAGACAGTGTTGGAGATGAGAAGGTCATGAAACACATTAGTTTTCACTAGTAAGTGACTATTGTTACTGTTTCTGAATACACTCTTTCCAAAGATTCCCAATCATGTCTGATAATCTGTGTCTACTTCGATTTTAAAGTCACCCAGAATTATAAACTTTGTCCTCTTTTGGCACATTGATGAGAGTCTCCAGGTCTTCAAAAGATTTTTTTTCTTTGACCTAATCAGAGTTTGTCATAGTGAGAAGATACACAATGCTGATAGTGGTGAAGAAAAGCATTTCTATCTGTTGATCAATTGCAATTTGTCCCTTATGTATATTTTATTTGTCCATATTGTTTGCATGTTGCCTACCTCACTCCTTAGACTGTGAACTCTTTGAGAAGAGGGAATATTTTATTTCTTTCTTTGTATTCTTAGCTCTTAACATATAGCCTGGCTCATAGGTACTTAAAATAAATGCCTGTTGGCTTTACTTGACTTCCCTCCAGAAAGCCATCTCTTGTAATGAAGAATTGCTTTTAAAGAAAAAAAAGATGAGTAAACTCAATCAAGACAAAATTATCTGATATCATATGCCATATTCCATACACATTGACATCATCTCAATAAAGAAGTGGGGGAAATGTCTTCTTCTAGTTCTCCTTGGAGTTGACCTTATTTTTTGGTAATTTTTCAGCATCCATTTTGATTATTTTGAGGTTGTGGTTCTTTCCATTTGCATTGTTGCACCAATTTTAATGTAATTTTCTTAACACATTTTGCTATATGTTAGTCATTTTAATCCTTTCAGGCTTCGCTATATTGATTGTTTCTAGAGTACAATAATATTCCATTATATTCATGTCCCATTATTTATTTATCCAATATGATACAAATAGTACCTGTTAGGAAGGTATTTAAGAGATTCTTACTAATTGGTGCTATAGAGTAGATTCATGCTCCATTAGAGGTTAAATTCTATGATCTTTGAAGTCCATTAAATTGAGAATATTCTGTAATTTTTCTGAGTGGGAAATTGAAATTGCTCATCATTATGTAGCTAAAAAGTGACCAAGGAAACACTTAAACCCCAGGTCATAAAATAATAAATTGTTAGAGATAAAGATGATCTTGATGTTATCATTTCCCCACCAAAGTTTAATACCTTTATTTTTGTTGTTCTTGTTCTTCTGTTTTATATCATTTTAATTTCTGATTGTGTCTCCACCTCTTCTATTCATTGCAGTTTCCTTTGAAACAAATGGGAAAACTTCAAATATTTCATTCTGCTCTTGGATCTGCTTCTGTTTCTCAGGACTTTGTCGCAATGCCTCAACTGCCCTCTCCTCCTGGACTTTCCCTCACAACTCGTGGCTTTTTTGCCTTGGGAGATAACTTTGCTCCTGTCATCCTACTCCTATTACTAAATATCTCCTGGAATTTTCATTTTTTGGACAGATCAAAATTGACAGACTTCAATCACATTTCCAGTTGTATTTCTGACTCTAAGAATCTTGCCACGATTTTCTCACAAGCAGGCATATTTCATCACTCTTTTGATTCTGTTTTATGCTTTGTCTTCCTATGTGAACACTGAAATTGTTCTTTTCTGATTCTCTTATCTGATTACAATCTATTAGCATTCCCTTTGTCCCTCTGCTTTTTGGATACCAGAACCGTTTCAAAGTCCCTGGAATTCTGTGATCTTAAAACAATTAATTTCCACACTTCTTACTGTTTTTCCTCCAATCTTCTTAAGCTCCAAGCCTTTAAAATTTACTCATATGTTTTCATAGTAGTTTATTTTTTCTTCTCTATTTAACCCAAACTTCCACTGAAAGCCCAATTTAGAATTTAATTTTACTAGGATAGAGAGCGTGGCTTCACTATCTCAAGT
>JAJPUD010005702.1:108547-118639 GCA_023553655.1 Myrmecobius fasciatus
ACTTGCCACAACTAAAAGTCCCCTTTTCATGACAATTTTGATATCCATTTAGCTTTTATGTTTTTTAGCATACCTTAAAAATTCTTTTTTATTCCCCTTTCCAGACCAATAGGAATTTCCTTAAAGGGGTGTCAATTTAACCACACTATTTTTCTAATTTCATGTCAATTTTTCCGAAGCTGATTCCTTTGACATTTTACTATTACTGGCACTCACTGCTCCCTTTAAGGCAGTAGTCCTTTCCCAGTGTTCAGAATGTGGACAAACTTTTCTGCAGTGGATGGGAAAATCTTCTCTTGCAGCACGGAAATAAATCAGATTAGCTCAAAAGATTGAAATCAAGGAGAGTTTGATCTCTGGGGGACAGTCTTCAGAAAACTTAGTTGTTGTTATTATTGTTATTTGTGTTTTATTCTTGATGAGGATCATGGCATCAGGTAGGTGATTCCATGACATGGTAGTAAATTGGATTTTAGTGAGGAGGGTCTGGGCAAGGTTATCTACCTCACTTTGACTTCCATAGCCATCTGCACTGGTGGGAAGATACAGATCAAGACAACTGGAGATGACCTTGGATAAAAGAATTCTCTCAGTGAATCAAAGCAGTCTGGGGAGTTTTTCTAAAAGGCTGTTGTCCAATGGGACCTGGCTTAGTTTGCCAAAAACTGTGATGGGTAGAATCTGAAATGATTTAGAAACAATCTGAGCTTCTGAATATAATGGTTTATTAAGTAATACATATTAATTTCTTAACAGAATGGGACCAAGACTTCCTCAGATTGTCACTGGGTCTTAGAGTTAGAGTTTTATGCATTAAAAAACAGCAACAAGCAAGATATAAGATAGGACTTATAATTAGATAATCTGATTTCTGATTTAAAAAAAAGTTGAGAACCTTTCTGAATTGGGAAAAGAGTAAAGAAGTGCAATTCCCTGAAATCAGAGGAGATATCTTACTCCCCCCATGTGTCTATATTGAATCAAAGGAACAAAGAACAAATAACTGATTGACCTAGTATAGGGCTAGTTTTCAGATAAGATATGTAAGTTGAGTTAGATGTAAAATAGTGAAAAAAACTCCTTGTATCAATTTTTGGATCTGACATGTGTCCTTAGGTAAAAATCTCTGAGCAGTAGATCGAGTTAGTCCAGTCTACTGATCCTGCAGGATTAGGTTTAAATAATATGATAAAATTTCCAACAATTCCTCTAGTTAAATAGAATTTTCTCATAAAACATAAATGAAAATAGACCCACAACTGAATAGAAAGGAATCCGAGCTAGATCCAGAATTGAGCTATAAGTTGGAGTCAGTGTTGTTCACTCAATTCTAACAATTCCCTCAGTAAAAAAAGCACTAGAAGCACGCATCCTGATAACTGATCTATTTCTCTATCTGTCACATCACAAGGCCAAGAGGGGAACAGATTGATTTCATGTGATACTAGAGGAGAGACTCCTTGTTAACCTTCTCCTACAGCACTGGGGTTGTTATCTGAGACACAGGCACCAAAACTCAGGAAAATATTTCACAGTCATAGAGTGAAACTTGGTTTTCTAGTAATAAGCATACTCAAGGCTCCTTTCATGTCCTTGTTCCTTAGGCTATAGATGAAAGGATTCAGCATGGGGGTGACCACTGTGTACATCACAGTTGCTGCTGTGTCTTGTTGAGCTATGTGGGTGGATGTGGGACTGAAGTATACCCCGATGATTGTCCCATAAAAGAGACAGACCACAGTGAGGTGGGATCCACAGGTGGAGAAAACTTTCTGCTTCCCACTTACAGAAGAGATTCTCAGTACAGCCATGAAAATGTGACCATAAGAGATGAGTATTCCAATGAAGGGTAGAATTGTTGTTATTGCTCCTCCTGTGAAAAACATCAAATCATTGATGAAGGTGTCTGAGCAGGCCAACTTCAGCAGGGAACCAAGATCACAGAAGAAATGAGGAATTTTACTATGGCCACAGAAGGAGAGTCGAGTCAACAAGATAGTATGTGTCAGGGAATTAGTATAGGCCCACAACCAAGACACTAGCACTAAAAAGGCACAAACCCTTGGTGTCATGACTGTGCTGTAGTGTAGAGGAGCACAAATAGCCACATAGCGGTCATAAGCCATGGCAGCGAGGAGGACACTGTCGATCCCCCCAAACCAAACGAAGAAGAATACTTGTGTCAAGCACCCGGCATAAGGGATTGTTCTGTTTTTGAATATATGATTATTCAGCATCTTGGGAATGGTAGTGGAGATGAAGCCTATGTCAACCAGGGACAAATTACTGAGGAAGAAGTACATGGGGGTGTGGAGATGGGGATCAGAGTTAATAGCTAGCATGATGAGCAGGTTCCCTAGTCCTGTGATCAGATACATAAGGAGGAACAGGAACAAAAGGAACCTCTGTTGTTCTGGGTGGTCTGAAAGTCCCAGAAGTATGAACTCTGAAATTCCAGACTGATTTCCCCCTTCCATTCATCTGTTGGAAGCAAACATAAAAAGAATTAAATAAGAAATCAAAACAATCCCTTGATATTTGATGTGAATGTTTTTTGCTGAATAAACTCAGTAAAAACAGAATTAGAAGTGAAACAGGAGAATGGGAAACTAATGTGACTTCTCAAAGTTTGAGACTTAAAATAAACAATAAATTGAAATTAATATATGTAAAACATAGGGTATTCTCCAATTGCTACATCATATTAACCAAAAGTTTTCAGAAGAATTGTAAGTAATTAGTGACAACACAAAAACTTGCTCCAGATCAATAAAAGAAAAAGAAATGCTAATGAAATTAGCAATAGAACTCTAACACCCAGAAAACTGGCAGAGATGAGCAAAATAGGCATGATTAATGCTGGAGAGGCTTTGGGAAAATAGACATGTGGAAGCATTATTAGTAGGGTTTTGAAGTGATCCAAACTTGTTTGTTTTCCATATAATCATGAAAGAAAAAGTGCTAAGAAAGAGTGAAGCTATGAAGAGCTTTATATGCCAAACAGAGGAGTTTATACATGTTTCTGGCTATAGTAGAAAGATATTGGAGTTCACTGATTAGAGGGATGTCATAGTCAGATTTACCATTTTCAAAAAATCACCTTATTGAGAATAGAGAACTTACCAACACCTTGGTTTGTTTATGACAATAATTGCTTTTATTTTTTCCAAGTCAATATTCAATCTGTATTGGTGAGCTCATAAGTGACTGCTGACAATAGATAAACTATATCTGCCTAGTCATCTCTTCTTTCTCTTTTTTTGTCTATATGGATACCCACGTATATCCACACAAACCTTTGGAAATGTATATGTGTATTTATGTTTATATATGATTTTTTTCAAAAAATTGTTTTGAAGACACATTTTATGAAGTTTACTATGGTCTCTCAAGTCTCAATGAGAAGAGTGCATACTTTGATAGTTCCAAGGTAGAAAAGCTTCAGTTATAGAAATGAAATTCTTAAGGTTCAAGTAGTTATGATGAGAAAGAATATGGTATTTGTTTGAAGAGATCAGAAATGGCTCACTGGAACTCATTAATTACCTCAGATTTTTAAAAGATCTGTTTAGATGATAGAAATAAGGATAATGAATGGAGACTGAGTACAAATGTATGGTTCACTTCTAAGTGTTTTTGTTAGCAATGCTGGAACTTAGAATTAATTGAGCATGTGGTATCTATAAATAATGAAATCCTTCTTAAATTAAGGTTTTTAAGTAGAATAGAAAATGGAAGAAAGTTAAATATAGTAAAAATAGTAAAAATAAAGATGTGATTTTTTTTCTTCCTCAAGTTTAGAGTTCTCTTCAAATTTATCTATGGATACCTATGTTAAAAATACATGCTATAAACACAGCCCAAATTTGTCCTCTTTTATTCATTAATACATAGAACTTCTATGCTGGTTCAGACTCTCATCACTTTGTCCCCTGGGCTATTACAATAGCTTTCTAATTAGTCTCTCTGCATCCAGTCTTTCCCCTTTCCAATTCATTCTCCAAAAAAAGGTGGCAACTTATTATTTCTAAAATGCCCATTTGTTCATATCCCTATCCACCTCAAAAATAATAAATGTCTTCCTATGTCCATTAGAATGACACAGTCCCCCATTCCAGGGAAATTATGCTAAGGGAAGAATATAAGGCCAGATATAAATTTATGCTGTCCTGATTCCAAGCCCAGTGCTTTATACATTGTACCACCAATTGCCTATGTAAAAGTCTATTCACCATGGCTATCTGATCAATAATTCTCTGAGTATTTGAATTCAGTCTTTGCAGTTCAAAATCTAGCATCTTAATCATTATACTATGTCAAATATAATCAAACCATTTGAGTTGCAATGATGGCACTTCAAAGATAATAGACAAAACAATCAGTGGATTCTTGAAGATGTGTTGAGAAAGGAACAGGGTGAGGATAATCCTAACTGAAAATTAGAAAAGGATAATTTCCTTGTTCCTGTCTAGAAATTGTCTTCTCTACAGCTTCAGATTTGGGGAATAGAAGCAACATTGTATAGTGGAAAAAACATTGAAATGTTATTCAGGAGATCTGGGTTTCAGTCCCAGATCTTCCAGACTGTATGACAGAGATGAATTCATTTTTGCACTTGATATTTGAGATGCTTTAACAAGCTGGTTTTAAGGTCCTTTCCCAGTCTGATATTCTATTATATAAATTCCTACCCAGTATTTGATAGTTCCACTTTAGAATATTTTTGCTCTAAAGTTCTTTCAATCTCACTAGACAACAATGTTCTCTGTACTTAGTGCTCTTCTCTCTGATTTTTCTTTAATTGATGACCTCTTTTAGATCCCCCATTCTTTGTTCTCAAGTCTTCAGTTCTTAACAATCGACCTTTTAGAGGCCATCTCTCTCTGTTCTTTGGTCTAAAGTTCCTCCTAGATTTAAATTCTTTGCCCTTTGATAAAATTCCATCACAGAATCTTTCATTTAATTTCCCTAACTAACATAATAATAATTCTGACAGACTTAATTCCACATATTTGTTGTTCTTGTGGCCAAGTTAGATCCAACTCCACATGTCCAAAATTCCTCCAGTTTCTGAATAGGGATGCCAAGAATTCATTATCCCTTTACTTCTATGCTAACCTGTATTCTTTTTTTTTATTAGGATAAGAGAGGGGCAACTTGAATTTGACATTTTAGTTCTTTTAGAAAGAGTCACATTTCTTCATAAAGGAAATTAACAGCAAAGCACACATGATTTTTTCCCCACATTTCAGTATCATAACTAAGGCCATATCTGAACTTATATTGTCCTGATTTCAGACTTAGTACTCTATCCACTGCACCACTAATTGCCTCTGTAAAAAATGCATTTACCATGACTACCTGGTTAGTGATTCCCATAGAATTTGAATTCAATCTTTATGGTACAAAGTACAGCATCAATATCCTTTCTGGGAGTCAGCTAGGTAGTGCAGTGGAGAGAGTGCCAAATCTGGAGGAAGAAAGACTTATCTTCTTGAGTTCAAATCTGGTTTTATATACTTACTGTGTTACCCTGGGCAACTCACTTAATTCATTTACCTGATCTGTAAAATGAACTGGAGGAGGAAATACAAAACCCCTCCAGGGTCTCTGCCAAGAGAACCCAAAATGGGGTCCTGGAGAATTAAACATGACAGAAAAAAAAACAAAGCAACAACAAATGTACCTTCTTGTGTCTCTACATTAGCTGTGCCCCCTGCCCAGAATGCTTTATCTCCTTCCTTCTTCCTCTTGTAATCCTTAGTTTCCTTCAAAACTCAGCTCAAACCAATTTTTATCTGTAGTCTTTTTTGATGCTCCCATCAACAAGTATTTTAGTCTCTCCCAGATACTGTGTTCATTTTGGATTTATTCTGTATATTTTTCTATACATACATACTGTCTTCTGAGTCAGAATTGAAACTCTTTGAGTGTAGGGGTCTTTTGATGCTTGTCTTCTTATCTCCATCACTCAGCACACAGAACCTGGCACACCTTAGCTTCTTAATAAATGCTGATTAATTCTAAGTTGTCTTCCATATTTAATATTCTGTGTTCCATGTCCTAAGAGTCCCTTTAGTATCTGGGTGGCTCAGTGGATAGAGAGCTAGACCTGGAGACAGGAAGATCTGACTCTAAATCTGGCCTTAAATACTTCCTGGCTGGGTGATGCTGAGCAAGTCACTTCACATGTGTCTGTCTCAATTATTTCAGTCACAAAAAGAGTAAAATAGCAGTACTTACTTCAAAAATTTAATATTAGAATCAAAAGACATACTATTTGTAAAGTGCTAACACAATTCCTGGTACATTATAGGTATTATATAAATGATTACTGCCTTCCATCTCCCAGTTTATCTTAACATTCAAAAAATTATGCACACCTCTTTCCAAAATCTGACATTCTATCTCCCATGTCTCAAGGTCCTTTTAAGTTTGAACATATGTTCCAAAGATCCTTCCTAACTCTATGCATCTCTCATGTTCTAAGTTTTAAATTTTATCTTGAAATGTTTATTTTCTTAAAAATAGAAATCTTGATGTCTTTTCATTTCAATATCCTAAGATCTATGTTCTATTTTTTTCAAGTCATTTTTAGGTTTCACTTTCTATGATTTCATGATACTCAGTCAAAACACTGCTTTGAGTTAGATTTCTCCCTTGAAATAAACAGAAAATGCCTTATATAGATTTTTCTATTTGATTATTTGGTCCAGAGCTTTTGTTCTCTTCTTGAGAGACTCAGCTATATTGGCTTACCTGGTATTCTCACAGCTGAGAATTTCAATCAGGCGGCTAGATCACACTGTGGGTTGTTGCAGATGAAAGAGGTCTTGAGGTTTTGGAGGAGGTCGTGTCTATGAGAACTGGATTCAGCTCTGTGTCTGAGGAAGGGCATATGAAGAATGCTATAGGTGCTTTTCCAGAAATTCCCTAGACTCCAGGCTCTAATTCCCACAGTTCCTTGTTAAAGAGAAACATTGAAGTAATTGTCCATTCTCTAGGCCAGCCCCTTAGCACTGGAGCTTATTTGAGGGAAGAAGTTGGCCCAAGTTCAATTTATTTTCCCAATATTGCTTTAGAATTATTAGTATTAGTATTAGTATTAGAAATATTGTGGTCGCTCTGTGTTTCTAGCTCTTTTCTAGGAAAGAAACATTAGATTTCACAGGGTGAAATAATAATAATCATAGGGTAAAGGAATGTTTTGTGGTTACCCTTTCACAATGGTGCTTCCCTTTGTAAAGCCTTTCATTCCATTTTATATTCACTTAGTTTTTCCTCCAACCAGTGGGTTAACATTGACAAAGATGCATAAACCTGCTAAGTCTTAGAAAGAATCAAGGCAGGGTCACTACATCATATCAGTGGTCATGGTATTCTTTACCTCAATAACATCTTGAAAAAAGGTACTTTTGCTTATTAATGTCCTTGGTGAAGTAATACAAGTTATTAATTTTATTAAATCTTGATCCTTGAGTATACATTTATTGGATAAAATGGGAAGTATCATTCAAACAAGTAAAAGCACTTGTGTTTGAGAAAAAGCACTTCTGCCATTGGTTGAGATGTGAGCAGAATGCGGTATTTCCCCATGGACACCATTATTTCCTGAAAGAATACTTTGACAGACCAAGTGTGGTTACCTAGACTTGGATATCTGGTCAACATTTTGTTGAAATTTATAAACTATGCTTGCCATTTCAAGGAAGCTAGGGAGAGCACTGGTTGGGAGCTAAGCCTGGAATCAGGAAGACCTGATTTAAAATCTGCAGTCATTTCCTCATTATGTAACCCTGGGCATGTCATTTAATCTATTTGACCCAGTTTACTCATATGTAAAATGGGGATAATAAAAGCACATACCTTTTAATGTTGATGAGAAGACCAAATAACATAATATGTGAAACAGTGGAAAGCATACTGGTCTTGAAGTCAGGAAGACATCTTCCTGTGTTCAAATCTAGCCTTAGATACTTAATAGTCTTGTGACCCTGCATGGTTCACTTAATCCTATTTGCCTCAAATTTGTCATCTAAAAATGTGATCTGCTGAAAGAAATGACAAAGGGTTGCCAGAACTTTATCAAGAAGACTCCAAATGGGGTCACAAAGAGTCAAATTTGATTGAAAAAACTAAACAATAACATTTGCGAAGAATTTAGCATGGTGACTGGAAAGTACATAGTAGGCACTATAAAAGATATTATTATTATTATTATATTGATTGTTAATGATAAAATTAGAATTTCCCAAGTGAAAATTAGACTTTGAAAATCTTGTATCAACTATTTTGATGTTCACAAATTGGTAATACTAAAAAGCATTTCTGATGAGGTTGGTGGTGATATTATAAATGAGATATTTAGATAATACCTAATGTAATGTGTCAACATTTGAGTGATCTGAATAAATCCTTGAACCAATATTTTCTAGTGACCAAATGCATGTCATTACATAGTCTTGCATTTAAAGTGTACAATAGTCCAATGGATAATGTAATAGAATATAGAAAGTTTATTAATATGTTTTCAGATTTCATGTGAAAACTAACTCTTAAGAAAGCATTACTTCTTGAGTTTTGGTGCATCAAAAATATCCCTAACTATCTGAGAATTCTATGAAAAATGCTCAATTTTCATACTAGACACTTGTAAGAGGCTGGATTTTCTTCATATATGATTAGTTTTGCTATAATGCAATATATCTTAAATTTCACCTATGTTAAATAACACCACAGAATTCATGAAAGAAATGGGGTTACTAAAAAAACTTCAGTGACATAAAAAGAGATAGGAACATAATTAAATCATTAATTTAAACATGTATGTTAAATGCTTTAGAACTACATAAGTACTAAAATAAATAATGGAGTCATCCATTGACTACCGTTGCTCAGTCTACACTCTGGTTTCCAGGGACTGGGCTGGGAAATTTGACATATTAGCAACAGGGAACCCTTGATAAGCAAATAGGACTAGAGTAAAAGGTAGGGGGGAGGATGGGCTGGAGTGAATGGATGCTACTCTATTCCTCTTACATTGACAAATCTTACTGTATTAGAAAATACACATTAAATATATACTTTATTTTGAAAAAAGAAGTGGTTTGTTGATGTGGGCATTTCCAGTGTCTAAGGATATAGTTTGCCATTTTGTTTTTGACCATGTACGTTATATATGTCCAAATGGGTCAATCTAGATATAGCTCAAATGGAGGCAAGAACAGAAACCTCCAGCATTTTTCTCATCCATTGTTCTTGAGAGGAGACTTTGATTCCTATTAATAGGGGAAGCAGGAAATTAAAGCCAGAAAAGGTCTCTTCTCCTCAGAGAGAAGATAGAGAGTAGAATTTTATCTATCATATTTCTTGAATATTGTTTTTCTGTGAGAAGTTACTTTCAGATTCAAACTAAACTCTTTATTCCTGGATTGCTGTTTCTTAATGGGGAACGAGTGTCCATATAAATGTAATGCTTCCCTGAATCTTTTGACTTTTTTTTTTGGAGTTGAGGAGGGGTTACTGTGTTTTCTTTCTCAAAGCTAAAAGAGCCTAGATTTCTCTTCCATTTTGCCTTGGAGCTGTACTTTTGTTTAAAGGCAATGTTTAGCTTGAAGGAGATAAATCTATGATTGTTCCAGCAATCTGTGCCATGTATGGGCTTCATCATTATTACATCTTGTCTGTCTCTTCTCTGCACAATTACAGTCTTTTAAATACCAATATTTGCTGTGAGGGTGCATCCACAAAGTTTTATTGTATTTAGGTAAATGAAAGATAATATTGATGATGAGAAAGTCATGAGATGAACAGGTCTTTATTAATAAGTGACCCTTATTATTGCTGTGCCTGACTTCATTCCTTCCAAGGTTTCCCACCAGATCTGATAATCTGCATCTACTCTTGTGTTAAAATCCCTGGAACTTGTTCTTTTTTGGCACATTGCTGATGAGAATCTTCAGGTCTTCATTAAAAAATTTTTAACCTCATCTGGTTTTGTCTTGGTGGAAGCATACATACTTATGGTGATGTTGTGATGACTTCATGCATGTGGTAATTGCATTGTGTTGAGACTGTCATTCATTACTTTTG
>JAJPUD010005702.1:118649-148196 GCA_023553655.1 Myrmecobius fasciatus
GTCTTGATATTTGCCAGCTTTCTGGCCCAGATGAATAAATGTGGTGCTTAATACCAAATCTGTGAAAGCTATCCCTTCCTTTTCTGCTCCACTGTTTCCAACCATACGGAACCATGTGGAAAGTTCAGCTTTCCCTCTAAGTAAGCATATTTAAAAAAGTGCTCGAATCTGCTGACATTAAATCTTCTGACTATAGTCTTCCAATGGGGCCACCATTTTGCTGAATGTGAATGTTTAGCTTGGAGAGGATGTCTTTGATCAGCCCAGTAACCCTGTGCTACATAGCACCTTTGTCATTCCCATATCATGCCTGTTTCTTATTTTTTACAGGGACATTGCCTATTAAAAGTCAATGTTTGCTATGAGAGCGCATCCATAAGGTTTCATTACATTTAGATAAATAGAAGACAATGATGGATATGAGAAGATCATGGAACACGTTAGTCTCCAGTACTAACTGACGATTATTATTGTTTCTGATTATACTCTTCTGAAGGATTCCCAGGCATGTCTGACAGTCTGTGCCTACTCTGATGTTAAAGACATCCAGAATTATGAGCTTGTCCTCTTTTGGCATGTTTTTAATGAGGATCTCCAGTTCTTCCAAAGATATTTCTTTGACTCTAAACAGAGTTTATCATGGAGATGGCATGTGCATTAATGGAAATGTTGTGGTATTTTCTTGCAAGTCATAATCTCATTGCTATGACTCTGTTCTTCACTGCTTTTGGAATGTTGACCAAATTAGTTGTAATTGTAAAACCTATAGCTTCATGACCCTTCCTACCACTGCAGCCATTCTAGGAAAAAAAAAAACAACCAAAACTTGTATCCAGCTCTGACTTTGGTAAGCTGGCCTTTATTTGCCTGTATTTTTTTTTTACTCAGAATTACAATTTGGATGTAATATCTGTTGAATTCTCTGATGACAAGAGCTCTTTGACTTTTAGCTCTATTGGGCTTTATGTTGTCCTTAAGCACCCACACATTGCAAATACCAATGGTAAATTGAATCATCTTTATCAAAAGTTTTACATGTGTTTTTGGTGTTTTGCTGATAGCATAACATCTTTTCCTCATATGATAAGGAGGCCAGGGTTAGAGTTCCTGAAGCAGACAGTTTTTTGGAAAACTTTTCTAGCCCCTTTCTCTTAAAAATTCAGTCCTTTAAAAAGACTACTCAGATACCCAGGAGGACTGATGAATCCCATTGCTACTTCAATGGAGTGTGAAAATGGTCTGGACAACCAATGTGCGGCATTGTGACTACAATTTCAAGGAGCATCTGCTGCTTCATCCCTTGCCTATCACTATAGGAATTTGAGAAAGATAAAAAGATGATAAAAAAGAAATTCCTGACATCTTTTGACTTGTGCATAAATTGGATTTAAGTGAAGCAGAGTTACAGGAAGCAGTCAACCTCACTCACTTTCAAGGGTATCAATGGCTATCTTTTTGACAAATGTCCTCTTCAATCAGTCTTCTCCCTCTGGGCAGCTGGCACCTGACTCAGCAATTCTATAATTTAAAAGATAGCAGCTATGGCAGGAAATGTTTATTTCTAAGGGTCACTTGTTGGTGATAGTGAAAGAATTAGGACTAGGTAGAAGAAAATAGTGAGTGAATTGAAGTTCATCTCATTCTAATAAAATGGTTAGCCAGGCAGTAACTGGCTGAGTCCACATTTGGCAAAATGCCAAGAGCAATCCTTTACTTTTAACTGTGCTGTACTGCTCTGGTGAAATCTGTCTCCTCAATGGAGATATTGTTTCATTTCATTTTGAGTTCATACTCCAAAGGAAAAAAAATCCTACCATATCTACTAATAGAGTTAACTTCTTCCAAGGGAAGCAGCCACTCAGAGTTATCCCTTTGAATAAAAATTTTTCTTAAAGAAAAAGAGAAAAAAATACCTGATATTATATGCTATGTTCTACATCCATTTACCCACCATGTCTATAAAGTGGACAAAAATGTCTTCCTTTTTTGTTTCTTTGAGTTGATCTTACATTTTATCATTTCTTATCATCCATTTTTCATTATTTTGAGGTTTTCATTGTTTCCATTTACATTGTTGTAGCAATTTTAATATTGTTCTCTTCACTCATCTTTACTATGTATTTGTTCATGTAAGTTGTTCCATTGTATCCATTGCTTCTTAAAATATAATAATGTTGCATTATATTCATTTCCCACTAATTCTTTATCTAGCACGTGGTACATCCATTACAATAAGCAGGAAGGTATTTAAGAGATTCTATTGGACTTCCGGGGGTGGAGCCAAGATGGTGGAGATCTGACAGGAGTCTCTGTAACCTCCTCTAACCTTCCCTCAAACCAACAATATATGAAGCATCTAGACTGATTTTGAAGTAAAAAAATCCATGATATCTGGAGGACAACACACTTCTAGAAGAAGATACTCTGGAAGAACTTCTAAACAGGTCTGTTTTAATTGGGTGGGGGTAGGGGCATGAGGGGTAGTGGTCTGCTGAACCCAGACTGCAGCACAGGGAGACTAGGGCAGGGATCTGGAGCAGGGAGCTGGAACAGGAGTCGGAACAGGAGTGGGAGCATTGTGCTTTTTACACACCTGGGAGTCTTCTGCAGGCCTCTTGGGCCAACCTGTCCTGATTGTAAGCAGGTGGTTTGGAGGATCTGCCTTTTGTGGGGGGTAGATTGTGAACCATTGAACACCTGATGAGTGTTAGACCTAGCTGCCATTACACAGCACCCTAGGGCAATCAATCAGCAGAACTGCACAGCATTTGAAATAACTCAATCAGCAGAACTGCCCCAGGGCAAATTAAAGCAGTTGTCTATCCTTTGCCTTGAACAGACCTCACACCTTTAAAAAATGAATAAAAAACCAAAAAGAGCTCTCACCATAGACAGCTTTTATGGAGAAAGTTCTCTCTCTCCATAACAGACCTCAAATCCTGAGGCTCCTAAAAGTAAAGCAACTCCAGAAAAAGCTCCAAAGAGAGACATAAACTGGGCTCCATGCCACAAGGCTTTCTTTGAAGATTACATAAAGAATCTTAAAAGAGAGTTAGAAGAAACATGGGGAAACAAAATGAGATCACTGCAAAATAAAATGGAAAAAATGGAAAAAGACTACAATGAACAAATTGGCCAATTACAAAAGAAGCTAAAACAGTAACTGAAGAAAATAAGACATTAAAAATTAGAATCGAACAAATGGAAATGAATGACTCATCAAGACTTCAAGAATCAGTCAAACAAAAACAAAAAAATGAAAAGATAGAGAAAAACATGAACTATCTCCTAGGAAAAACAACTGACCTGGAAAATAGATCTAAGAGAGACAATCTAAGGATTATAGGGCTTCCTGAAAGCCATGATGAAAAAAAGAATTTAGACCCTATCTTCCAGGAAATCATAAAAGAAAACTGCACTGATATTTTAGACCCGGAAGGCAAAATACTTATTGAAAAAATCCACCAATCACCTCCTGAAAGAAACCCAAAAATTAAATCCCCCAGGAATATCATGGCTAAATTCCAGAACTATGATACCAAGGAAAAGATATTACAAGAAGCCAGAAAAAAACAATTTAAATATTGAGGAGCCACAATTAGGATCACACAGGACCTAGCAGCTTCTACTTTGAAGGATCAAAGGGCCTAGAATCAGATATTTTGAAGGGCAAAGTTACTTGGATTACAGCCAAGAATAAGTTACCCAGCGAGAATGAGTATTATCTTCCAGGGAAGAAGATGATCATTCAATGATATAGGAAAATTTCACCTATTTCTAATGAAAAGTCTAGAACTGAACAAAAAATTTGATCTACACAGAACACAAGAGAAACACAAAAAGGTAACAAAGAAAAAAAACTCTTGAGAACTATATTTATGTTATGGATACTTATAGAATGAGGGTTGATTTGATGATTTTATTATTACATTATGATTATTATGATATGATTATTGTGATTTTATGATTATTATATGATAATCTGAAAAAGAAATTGGAGGTAGAAAAGGGATAACACTGGAAGAAGAGGAAAAGGAAGTAAAATAAGGGAAATTACATCACATATAGAGGCAAAGAAAACCTATAATGACTGAGGGGAAAAAAGGGAGGGGAATGAGAATTGTGTTAATCTCTATCTCATCAGATTTGGCTCTGAGGGAATAATAGATGTATTGAGTATCAAAAAGAAACTTGTCCTATCTTATAAGGAAACAGGAGGGAAAGGGGGAAAAGAAAAGGAGTAGACTAATAGAAGGGAAAACAGAAGACTTAAAGGGAAAGGTGTAAAAAAGGGGGTGGGGCTCTAAAGGGAAAGGATTGTTTGAGGGAAGTGGTTATCAAAAGCAAAATACTAGGGAGGAGGGAAAGGGGATAGGAAAGAGAAAAGCATAAGCTAGGGTAAATAAGATTGCAGGAAGTACAGAATTAGTTATTTTAACTGTGAATGTGAATGGAATGAACTGTCCCATAAAGCAAAATCGGATAGCAGACTGGATTAAAAACCAGAATCCAACAATATGTTGTATACAAGAAACACATCTAAAGCATAGAGACACATACAGGGTGAAGGTAAAAGGCTGGAGCAGAATCTATTATGCTTCAGGTGAACAAAAAAAAAGCAGAGGTAGCAATCCTGATCTCAGATCAAGTAAAAATAAAGATATACCTAATTAAAAGAGACAAAGAAGGAAAATGATATCTTACTAAAGGGTACCATAGACAATGAAGCAATATCAATACTAAACATATGTGCACCAAGTGGTATAGCATGAAAATTCCTAGAAGAAAAGTTCAGAGCGATGCAAGAAGAAATAGACAGCAAAACTATAATAGTGGGGGATCTCAACTTCCCTCTATCAGAACTAGATAAATCAAACCACAAAATAAATAAGAAAGAAGTTAAGGAGATAAACAAAATGTTAGAAAAGTTAGGTATGACAGATCTTTGGAGGAAATTAAATGGAGACAGAAAGGAGTTTACTTTTTTTTCTCAGCAGTCCATGGAACTTATACAAAAATTGACCATGTGTTAGAACACAAAAACCTGAAAATCAAATGCAGGAAGGCAGAAATAGTAAATGTATTTTTTTTCAGATCATGACGGAATAAAAATCACATGCAATATAAGGCCAGGAGAAAATAGACCAAAAAGCAATTGGAAACTAATCTCATCCTAAAGAATGCATGGGTGAAACAGCAAATTACAGACACAATTACTAATTTCATCCAAGAGAATAACAGTAATGAGACAACATACCAAAATTTGTGGGATACAGCCAAAGTGGTAATAAGAGGAAATTTTATATCTCTAGATGCTTATTGGCATAAAATAGAGAAAGAGAAAATCAATGAATCGGGCTTGCAACTAAAAAAGCTAGAAAAAGAACAAATTAACCCCGCCCAATCAAATACCAAACTTAAAATCCTAAAAATAAAAGGAGAGATTAATAAAATTGAAAGTAAAAAAAGTATTGAATTAATAAATAAAACTAAAAGTTGGTTTTATGAAAAAATCAACAAAATAGATAAACCTCTAGTTAATTTGATTAGAAAAAGGAAAGAGGAAAATCAAATTGTTAGTCTCAAAAATGAAAAGGGAGAACTTTCCACCAATGAAGAGGAAATTAGAGCAATAATCAGGAGTTACTTTGCCCAACTTTATGCCAATAAATTTGATAACCTAAGTGAAATAGAGGAATACCTACAAAATATAGATTGCCAAGATTAACAGAAGAGGAAATAAAATACTTAAATAGTCCCATTTTAGAAAAAGAAATAGAACAAGTCATTAATCAATTGCCTAAGAAAAAATCCCCAGGACCAGATGGATTTACATGTGAATTCTACCAAACATTTAAAGAACAATTAACTACAATATTATATAAACTATTTGAAAAAATAGGGAATGAAGGACTCCTACCAAACTCCTTTTATGATACAGACATGGTACTGACATTTAAAACAAGTAAAACAAAAACAAAAACAAAAAAGAAAGAAAATTATGGACCAATCTCCCTAATGAATATTGATGCAAAAATCTTAAATAAAATATTAGCAAAGAGATTACAGAAAATCATTCCCAGAATAATACACCATGACCAAGTAGAATTTATACCAGGAATGCAGGGATGGTTCAATATTAGGAAAACTATTAACATAATTGACTATATCAATAACCAAATTAACAAAAACATATGATAATCTCAATAGATGCAGAGAAAGCATTTGATAAAATCCAACATCCATTCTTATTAAAAACATTAGAGAGTATAGGAATTAATGGACTTTTCCTTAAAATAGTCAGTAGCATCTGTTTAAAACCATTAGCTAGCATCATATGTAATGGTGATAAACTGGAACCATTCCCAGTAAGATCAGGGGTGAAACAAGGTTGCCCACTATCACCATTACTATTCAATATTGTATTAGAAATGCTAGCTTTGGCAATAAGACAAGAAAAAGAGATTAAAGGAATTAGAGTAGGTCATGAGGAAACCAAATTATCACTCTTTGCAGATGATATGATGGTCTTAGAGAATCCTAGAGAATGCACTAAAAAACTATTAGAATTAATCCACAACTTTAGCAAAGTTGCAGGATACAGAATAAATCCACATAAATCATCAGCATTTTTATACATCACCAACAAAATGCAACAGCAAGAGATACAAAGAGAAATTCCATTTAAAATAACTTTCAATAGTATAAAATATTTGGGAATATATCTGCCAAGGGAAAGTCAGGATCTATATGAACAAAACTACAAAACACTCTCCACACAAATACAGTCAGATCTAAATAATTGGAAAAATATCAAGTGCTCTTGGATAGGTCAAGCGAATATAATAAAGATGGCAATACTACCTAAACTAATCTATTTATTTGGTGCTATACCAATCAAACTCCCAAGAAATTATTTAACTGACCTAGAAAAAATAATAACAAAATTCTTCTGGAAAAACAAAAGGTCAAGAATTTCAAGGGAATTAATGAAAAAAAATGCAAATGAGGGTGGCTTAGCTGTACCAGATCTAAAACTATATTATAAAGCAGTGGTCATCAAAACCATTTGGTACTGGCTAAGAAATAGAGTAGTGGATTAGTGGAATAAGTTAGGTTCACAGGACAAAATACTCAATGACAATAGTAATCTAGTGTTTGATAAACCCGAAGACCCCAGTTTTGGGGATAAAAACTCACTATTTGACAAAAACTGCTGGAAAAATTGGAAACTAGTATGGAAGAAACTAGGCATTGACCCACACCTAACACCATATATCAAGATAAGCTAGAAATGGATTCATGATCTAGACATAAAGAATGATATTATAAACAAATTAGAACAATGTGGGATGGTCTACCTCTCAGACCTGTGGAGGGGGAAGGAATTTGTGACGAAAGAAGAACTAGAGATCATCATTAATCACAAAATAGATAAGTTTGACTATATCAAGTTAAAAAGTTTTTGTACAAACAAAATGAATGCAGACAAAATTAGAAGGGTAGCAATAAACTGGGAAAATATTTTTACATTCAAAGGTTCTGATAAAGGCCTCATTTCTAAAATATATAGACAATTGACTCACATATATAAGAATTCAAGCCATTCTCCAAATGATAAATGGTCAAAAGAGATGAACAGACATTTTCAGATGAAGAAATTGAAACTATTTCTAGTCACATGAAAAGGTGCTCCAAATCACTATTGATCAGAGAAATGCAAATTAAGACAACTCTGAGATACCACTACACACCTGTCAGATTGGCTAAGATGACAGGAAAAGATAATGGCCAATGTTGCAGGGGATGTGGGAAAACTGGGACACTAATACATGGTTGGTGGAACTGTGAACGGACCCAACCATTCTGGAGAGCAATCTGGAACTATGCTCAAAAAGTTATCAAACTGTGCATAACATTTGACCCAGCAGTGTTTCTACTGGGCCTATATCCCAAAGAGATTTTAAAGAGAGAAAGGGACCCACATGTGCAAAAATGTTTGTGGCAGCCCTTTTTGTAGTGGCAAGAAACTGGAAATTGAAAAGATGCCCATCAATTGGAGAATGGCTGAATAAATTATGGTATATGAATGTTATGGAATATTATTGTTCTGTAAGAAATGACCAACAGGAGGATTTCAGAGAGGATTGGAGAGACTTGCATGAACTGATGCTGAGTGAAATCAGCAGAACCAGGAGAACATTATACACAGCAACAAGACTATACGATGATCAATTCTGATGAACATGGTTCTCTTCAGCAATGATGTGATTCAAACCAGTTCCTATTGTTCAGCAATGAAGATAGACATATACATCCAGAGAGAGGCCTGAGGGAACTGAGTGTGAACCACAACACAGCATTTTAACGCTTTCTATGCATATTTCCATACATTTTTTTTCCTTCTTAGGTTGTTTTTTTTCTCTCTTTCTAGATCTGATGTTTCTTGTGCAGTAAGATAACTGTATAGATATGTAGACATATATTGGATTTGTTATATAATTTAACATATTTAGCATGTATTAGATTATCTGTCATATAGGGGTGGGGGTGGGGAGAAGGAGGGGAAAAGCTTGAAACAACAAAAAAAGTTTTTGCAAAGGTCAATGTAGAAAAATCACTCATGTTTTGTAAATAAAAAGTTTCTAATAAAAAAAAAAGAATTCATGAAAAAAAAGAGATTCTATTAATTGTTGTGCTTTTTCTCATTATCTCATATGGCTCAGAAGCATACTACCACCATTTCCCCTTCCATTGCTATGTCGCTTTGTCTTGACAAAGCCAACCCCTTTATGTGCACAAGAAACACCATTCCATCCTATTCTTTATGAATATATTTCCCCCTCTACCACTCCTGCTTTTTAACTTATCTTTAAGCTTTATATATCTACTAGATCATTCCTTTATGGTAAGTGCTTAATAAATGCTGGTTTTCTGATGCTTAGAAATTTTTTTTTAAGTTTAAAGAAAAAACAATACACTGATGATATAAGATGGTATCTACTATATTTTACATCCAAAGTCTCCCATGTATGTAAAATAGAGAGGTACATTTCCCCAATTCTTTCTTACAATTAAAGAGAATTAAGGTTATCTACCCTCATTTACATAATTGCAATAACTGTGTCTATACCATTTTCCTCTTCTACTTTATTCTGTATTACTTTCTAAAAGCCTTTCAATGTTTGGCTAAACTCTTAAATATCAGCTTTTCTCAAAGCAGCAGTGTATCATAGAATACAGCTATGTAGGTCATGCAATCAGGAAGGCCAGTGGTCAAGCTTACCTCTCCCAATGGAGACTATTTAGTATTCTAGGCAAGTAAGCCTGTAATTTGCAGAATTTCATTTTGTCTAGCTCTAAAAAAGTATTCCCTGTGTAGTTGCCCCTTCATTCCACAGATGAGGAAACTGAGGCACAGGGCAAGAGGTGATTGCTCAGCTAAAAAGTGGGTAAAACCAGAAGGAGAAGCAAAGTGCCTATGACATTCTTATCTCAGTACATCAACACTAGTGCAGGAAAGAGTTGAGCTATTGACTTTATTAATCATATTTGGATAGTTGTATTGAAAATTTATTAATTCATTGATGAATTATTTGAGACACAGGCACTGAGACCCAAGAGGATGTTTACAATCATAGGGAGAGATCTCGTTTTCTGGTGAAAAGCATTCTTAGGGCTCTTTTCATCTCATTGTTTCTTACACTGTAGATGAAAGGATTAAGCATGGGGGTAACTACAGTGTACATCACAGTTGATGCTGTGTCCTTTTCGGCAGTATGGGTGGATGTGGGGTTGAAGTACACTTCAATGATTGTTCCATAGAAGAGACAAACCACAGCAAGGTGGGAGCCACAAGTGTTGAAAACTTTCTTTTTCCCATGAGCTGATGGGATCTTCAGGACTGCAATGAAAATGCGTGTGTAGGAGATGAGGATGCCGATAAAGGGCATGACAGTTGTCAGTCCTCCTACTGTGTAGACCATCAAGTCATTGAGGAAGGTGTCTGAGCAAGCCAACCTTGTGATTGTACTGAGATCACAGAAGAAATGTGGTATTTCATTGTGGCCACAGAATGAAAGTCGGGACAAGGAGACTGTGTGAGTCAGGGCATCAATACAGGCCCAAAACCAGCACACTGCTACTAGAGAAGTACAGACTTTTTGTGTCATGATCATGGTATAATGTAATGGGGCACAGATGGCCACATAGCGGTCATAGGCCATGGAAGCAAGGATGACGCTATCTAATCCTGCAAACCATATGAAGAAGAACATTTGTGTTAGACATGCAATATAAGAAATTGCTTTATTTCCAGATATGTAGTTAACCAGCATATTGGGGACAGTGCTGGAGGTGAAGCAGATGTCAACGAGGGACAAATTGGTAAGGAAGAAGTACATGGGGGTGTGAAGATGGGAGTCAGTTCTAATAGCCAGAATGATGAGCAGGTTCCATAGCACTGTGATCAGGTACATAATGAGGAATAGGAAAAATAGAAGCCTCTCCTGTTCAGGTTGGTTTGAAAGGCCCAGGAGGATGAACTTGGAGATGCTTGTTTGATTTCCTTCTTCCATGAGTCTATTGAGAAAAGAGATGAAATCAGAATGACCAATTTCAAGTTGATTTGAACATTTTCATATGAATAAAATCAATTAAGATAGAATTAGAAGAGAAATGGGATAATGGGAAAACACTTTATTGCATTAAAAATATCCCTTGTAGTGGCCTGAGGATCAAAATATTTAAGTAATTTAGGAAAGATTTATAAAGGACATTCTCCAATAAACAAGCATCAAAGGATGAAAATGTATATATATATATATACATACATACATACATACATACATACATATATTGCTGAGGCAATTGGTCTTAAGTGACTTGCTCAGGATCACACAGCTAGCAAGTGTTAAGTGTCTGAGACCAGATTTGAACTCAGGTCCTCCTGACTTCAGGCCTGGTGCTCTACTCACTGCATCCCCTAACTGCCCCCCAAAAAGTATTTTATATACAGGAATTTAAGTACAAATGACATCAATAAATTATTTTCCCCAATGATGGTAATAATATTCTGCAGTTTTACCTGTTATTTTCCTAACATTGAAATATGACAAAAGATACAAATAATGATTGTTGGAAAAATTTTTGGGACAATAGCCAATTGCTTTTGATAGAGTGCAAAGGAGTCTAAATGTAATGATTTAAAATTGGAGGAAAAAGGGGGAAGAAAAAAAAGTATTTAGTAAGAAACGTCTATTGTGCTAAGCACTTTGCTATACATTTTAAAAATATTACATCATTTGATCCTACTTTGAAATGTTATGCTTTATTTGTTTATCCATTTTGGGCAAGGCACTGGGGTTAAATGACTTGCCCAGAATCACATGGTAAGTAAGTGTCAAGTATGTGATGCTGGATTTGAACTCAGAACTGGTGCTCTTTACATCACATCATATAGCTTCTCTTTTTTCTTTATTTAAAAGGAGAAATTAGATAAAGGAGTGATGGATCTTAACTCCTAAATATTTAAAACTTTTTTTTATGGGAAGAAACCTAAGAACCAGATAAAGAAAGTATGATGGGGGCAGCTAGGTGGCACAGTGGATAGAATACCAGCCCTGAAGTCAGGAGGATTTGAATTCAAATTTCATCTAAGACATTAACACTTTCTAGCTGGGTGACCCTGGGCAAATCACTTAAGGCCAATTGCTTCAGCAAAATAAATAAATAAATAAATGAAAATTTAAAAATATCAGAGATTCAATTATTATTTTCATGCAAATTATTCTTAAATTATTTAATTACCTCTAACTTCTCCCTTAATCTTAGAAGACATATCTCCTATTACGTGTCTCAAACATGCCCAAAACAGAATTTGCTATCTTTCACCTAAAAACTTTCTTTCTTCCTACCTTCCCTATTACTGTTGAGAATACTACTTTCCTAAATTCATAACCTCTATTTTCTGTCATCCCACTTCACATTCAATATGCTATCAAGTTCTGTTGATTTTATTTTTATATTATCTCTCTTATACTCCTCTTTCTCTACTCTCACACTTGCAGCACCTTGGTGAAGCCTTTAATGACCTCATACCTTGATTATTGCAAGTGCTTGTTGATTTCTTTGCCTTACTTTTCTTCCTATTTTAGTCCATCTTTCATTCAGCTGTCAAACTGATCTCCCTAAATATCATGTCTACCCCTTACTCAACAAACTCAAGTGGTTTTCCATCATCTCTGGAATAAAACAAAAATCATCTATTTGGTATTCTAAGTTCTTCATAGTCTGTCCCTCTCCCATCTTTCCAGTCTTCACACACCACACTTTCCCCATATACCCCATGGTCCTGGACACCAGCCATCTTGCTGTTTGTCACATAAAACAGTCCATTTCCAAGCTTCACATACTTCCATTGATTGTCCTCCATTCCATTCTCTCCTTCCTTATTTTTGCCTTCTGGCTTCCTTAGGATCTTCAAGTCTTAGCTAATATTTTATCTTCTACATGAATATGTTCCTACCCAATCCCTTAATTTAATGCCTTTCCTCTTTTGACTATCTACAATCTATCCTTTATTCATATATAGTTAGTGTATAATTCTTTTCATGTTGTTTTTGGATTATACTATGTTCCTCAAGAGTAGACACTGTTAAAAAAATCTTTCTTAGTATCCCTAGCACTTAGCAAAATGAATAGTAAATATTAATAAATTACTATTGACTGTTTAATACCATTGGCTGAGGATCAGTAGAAATTGAAAGAGAAATAACACTATGCACTCCCTACCAAGAGTAAATAAATTTGGGAAACTGATCACAAGCTTTGTGGAGAGAAAGAAAAGGGTAATAATTATCCCTACATGCTGGTGTTGTTTCTGTGCCTAAAGTGTAATAGCTGATACATATATTTTTGTTGCCATGCTATAATAATAATTTCATTTCATAGATGAGTGGAGATAATCAACGTGAAGAAAATGGTTTTTGAGGTATACATTTTGGGAACCTTGAGAGGATGTAACCATTCCAATTTAAAATTTTTGCAGAAGGACAGCCAAGACAAGCAGATGCGCACTCTAGGTCTTGGACAAGCAAATTTCCAATGTTTTAGAAAGAAGATGCTTTGTATCCTATGGTTTCAAATGCTCTAGGATAAGGCAGAATGAGAAATTCTCAAGAATTAAACTCTTAAAATATAAACAGTTGTGGTGAGAAAGAAAAGAAATAATTTTCTAAAGACACCAAAAAAGGTACCAAAATTTGCTGTGGGAGTATCTTTTCTGAAGTTGAGAGCAAGGGCAAGTAATGGAAAATAAATACAAATGTATGCACCAGGCCCATGAAAATATTTTATCTGGAATGTCAGAGAGTAGAATGATTTGAGTATGGTAGTGACATCTAATAATAAATTAATGTCCAGTCATTTGCAGTTGTGTCTGACATTTGGCGATCTTATTTGTGGTTTTCTTGTCAAAATTACTGGAGTAGTTTGGCATTTGCTTCCCTAACTCATTTTATTGATTAGGGGCTGAGGCAAACAGTCTTAAGCGAACACATGTGCACACAGTTTGTATATTACCCTAGATTTGACCTCAAGTCTTCCTTATGCTAGAACTGGAATTCCATCTACTGGGTCACCTCAGTTCCTCTCACAATTAAAAAATACTTTTAAAGTCTTTTTGAAGAAAGAGGCAGATTATACAAAAGGATAGGTAGGCCATTAAGGGTAGATTGAATAATAAAAATTCCTAGTTTGTTGTAACAATGTCCTCCATTCTTGAATCAAGTTCCACCATGTCCCACTGTAGGTAATCAAATCACTATTAGCTGTATGAAGTCTTTCTTTTGCTTTTTTTTTTCCCTAAAAAGTGTGAATGGTTTTTTGCATGAGGAGTAAGTTCAGAAGACTAGAACAAGATTGTTTAATATGGATTGAAAGTCAAGGTAAATATGGGGATAGAAAAAGAGCACCCAACTGCCTTTTCTAAATTTTCTAGTTAATTTCCCTGGCTGTATTCCATCCTCAATGAACCAGAAAATGTGACTATTGAGCCATTAGTAGTGATTTCAGAAAGATTGTGGAGAAAGGGAAAGATGTCATAAGACTGGATAAAGAAAAATAATGCTGAACTTGAACTCAGATCTACTTGACTCCAGGTCTAGTTCTCTATGTACTGTACCACCTAGCTGCCCAATACCAGGCTACCAGTTGATTAATATCCTCTTTTTTTTTTAAAAAAAGAGAAGCTATTGTCTGCACATACCTTTGTTTATGCAATTACTTTTTGCAATAAGTGTGTAGGATTTTATATAGAGTACGAGTAAATTTCTACTTTACTAGGAAATTTCTTTACTACAAATACCAGTAAATTACTAGTAAAATTTTCTCATTATAGTCTATCTTTTCAAATGTTTTTTTGAAATCTGATTGTTATCAATGTGGAAGCTATTTTTCCTCTGAAACTTCTTGCCCTGCTTATACTTACATGAATACTATTTCTGGGGTCAGCCAGGTGAATATTCTCAGATTGAAGATGTGGTGAATCTCCTGTGGGAAATAAAACTGCAACCAGTGTCACTTCGGGTACTTAGAGGTATCTAGAAAGACAAGAAAGATAGGAATAAGCCATCTAAGAATTTCTTTTTATTTCTAGCACTTAGCAAGATGAATAGTAAATATTAATAAATGCTTATTGACTAGCTAATACCATTTGCTGAGGATCAGTGGAAATAGAAAGAGAAATAATATTCTTTTCATTGTATACTATAGACTCCCTACCAAGAGGAAATAAATAAATCAAGGCTATAGGAACTAATCACAAGTTTTGTCGAGAGACAGAATAAGATAATAATTATCCAAACAAATATTATTGTTGTCATGCTATAACAGTAAATTAGTTTTAAAAGTAAGTGGAGGATAATCAACATGGAGAAATTCAATTTTGAAGTAGAAATTTCGGGAACCTTGAGAGGATGTAGCCATTCCAATTTAATATTTTTAAAAAAAGTTTAGCCAAGGAAAGCAGAGGCATGCCCTAGATCTTGGACAAGAAAATTTCCAAGTTTTCAGAAAGAAGATGGTTTGAATCCCATGGCTTCAAATGCTATAGGGTAAGGAATAATGAGAAACTCTCAAGAATTAAATACTTAAAATACAAACAATTGTGGCGAAAAATAGAAGAAATAATTCTCTAAAGAAACCAAAAATGGTACAAAAATGCAGTGAACACCATAGATTATGGAAATATCTTTTCAGCAGCTGAAAGCAAGGGCAATTAATGGAAGATGAAGACAAATGTATGCACCAGTCACATGAAAATATTTTATTAGGAAGGCGAAAGAATAGAATGATTTGAGTATGGTAGACACATCTAATAATGAATTGATTTTCAGTCATTTACAATAGTGCTAGTGCCTGACACATGGTGACCCCATTTGTGTTTTTTTTTTGTCAAAGATACTGGAGTGGTTTGCCATTTCCTTCTCTAGCTCATTTTATTGATGAGGGGCTGAGGCAAGCAGTGTTAAGTGAACTGTCCATATGCACACAGTTAGTATATAACCCTAGATTTGACCTCAGGTCTTCCTTATTCTAGAAATGGAATTCTATCTACTGTGCACCTCAGTGCCCCTCACAATGGAAAGGTATTTTTAAAGTCTTTTTGGAGAAAGAGGCAGATTATACAAAGGATAGGTAGGTCATTAAGGATAGATGGAATAATAAAAATGCCTGGTTGTTTGTAACAATGTTCTCCATTCTTGAAACAAGTCCTTCCACGTCCCACTGTGGCTGATCAAACCACTGATGTGATCAGAAGGTTTTATACAGGTCAGTCACAAATAATACATATAAACATTTCAGTAGGAAATTTAAAAATGAAAAAAAATTAACAAAATAAGAAAGGACTCCTGAAATCTTTCTTTTATTTTTTCTGTTAAGTGGTATGAATACTTTTTTGCATGAGGAATAAGATCAGAACACAAAAAACACAAAAAAACCCCAAGCATGTTTAATATAGAGCTGAAAGTCAAGGTGAATGAGAGGATAGGAAGAGAGCATCAGACTGTCCTTCCTGAATTTTCTAGTGAACAGGCCATGCTGTTCTACATCAAAGGGGTCTCAATGATCCAGAAAATGTGACTTTTGAGCCACTAGCAATGATTTCTTGGAGATTGTGGAGAAAGGGAAAAATATCACAAGACTGGATAAAGAAAATAATTCCAAACTTGATCTCTGGTCTACTTAACTCTAGGTCTCATACTTTGTATACTATACCACTGCCCAATGCTAGGGTTCCAGTTTATTAGTATCCGCTTTTTTTTTCTTTAACCAGAAACTAATTTCTGCACACATCTTTCTTTGTGCAGCTGTTTTTTGCAACAAAGAAATGGGATTTTACATGGGTTACATAATATACTTTGCAAATTCCTTTGTGCTCCAACAAAGCTTTATATAGACAATCAGTGAACCACCATAGCTTCTTAATGAAGCACGTGGCTGATGCATGAAGGGCCTAATCAAACTTGAATTCTGATTAGAAAACCCAATTAGAGACCAACTTAAGTAGCAAAGTGCTAAGTCAATTTTTAACCTGCCATTTGAATTATCTAAATTTTAGATTTGCAAGGTCTCATGTTGAATTGGATCAGATCTCAGCTTATCCTGCATATTTGTTCTGAAGTTAGAAACTTGAAGGTAAAACAAAATTAGATAGCTTTCAATAAATATGAGATTATTTAATTAAAAATTATTCTTATGGTTCCTTTAAGAAGGATTCTATACTTTTTTTCTTTGAATACAATAAATTTTAATATTGGTATTTTTATGTGTACCTATATGTTTAATTAAAAGGTAGTTTTTGAAACTAATATTTTAGAACAAAAGTTTGCCAACTTTTTGTTGGTCAGTTTTAAGTTTGTGTTCTTTTTGCTACTCAAAAATTTAACAAACATTTCATGTAAGTAGATGGGAGAAAGTTGTTCCATAATAATGACTGAATATTGGAGAATGAGGAAAAGCAAGTAAGTACATTGAAATAATAACTTGAATATTCTGAGCCAAAGTTTGCATGTTTTTTTTTAATTTAACATATTGGAAGGTTCACATTTGGAATTTTGGAAACTTAATCATCAGTTGCACATCTGATGTACATCTATCTACTATGTATAGTGCACAACAATGTAAATTATGTTTGGCTCATTTTAGCAAATGTTGCTTAATCCCAATCATTACTTTTGTATTTTTTTCATCTCAGCACAATACTAGGTAATAAATTGTAGAGCATTAGACAATATTTCAAAATGTTAAACTTCATGAACCTTCCATGGACAGAATGTAGTGTAACAAGTGGGATTACATTGGCTTCCTGAGTTTGTGGAGTGTGAGATGTTATTTAGCTGCGTTCCTAGTTCATGATTAGCCAAATGAAATCAATGTCAAATTACCAGTTATAATCAAAACATGAACAACTAATGATCTGGATCTTTTGGACACCTTTATTGAAAATTTAATGATTTAACAATCCATCTGGCAGGAACTGAGAAAAGAATTGAGTATTTACTTTAATCTCCTCTTATTTAAAACGTTCAATAATTTATTTTGACCCTTTCCTTACACAGAAAGAATCTGCTTATTTCCAGTGTGTTCCCTTTGGATACTTTGGAAAATTTATCTCTATAGGCAGTTATTTTTATTTTTGGTCTATCAGTAATTCACATGACTTTCTTATTATATTTTATTACTATATATAGTGTAGTTGACACTTGTGCTCATAATTAAGAAATGGTTGGTTTTTTTTTTAATGATCTTATTTTATTCCGAGCATGGAAATCTAGACAAAAATGTTGTGAAATATCCTTTGAGAAATTTGGACATTTTTCTCCTACTGCTCCAGAAAACTATTCTCTAGTCATAAAGTCTTTATGTTTTTAGTATTTTTTGAAACAATTCTTGTTTCTTTTTACATCACATAGTATTTCAGCTGAACACCAAAATGCTTAAGCAATGCTTAAAGTTAAGTTGTCTATATGCTGAATATTTCATTTCTAGCAAAATCATGTACCTGTGAAAGGTAACAAAAGGGTACTTGGGAATATGTTTCCCTCATGGAAACAAAAAGTTTCTATTTCTTTGATTAAATGTTTTTAGATTCATAGATTTAATTTCCATATGATTATTTAGAAAATAAATGTTATAAAGTATGTTGCATTGTGGTTTAAAATAACGGAAATATTCTTGAGAAAAATTCATTTTCAAATTTTAATTTTTTAATTTGATTTTAGCAGATAAAAACAGTTGTGTTCTTTTTGGATGAATTATGGAAAGAGATTAAATGGAAAAACAATTTGTAGTTACATCAATAATGATAAATGAAATAGAAGACAAAAGGAAAAGACATTCCATCTTTTACTTTTGAAAATCTAAATACTCAAGTACATTTTAGCATGAAATTTCTAAGATTTTATGAGTCAGACACTGCACCATTTTGTGTGAGTTATCTCCCTTGAAGGGAATGGAAGATGCCCTATGCAGACTTACCTACTTGGATATTTGGTCAGGATCTTCTATTCTGTTCTTGAAAAACCCAAGTCTGATGTCTTTCCAAGTTTTCATCCCATAGATTGATCAAGGAACTAGCCAAATAAATGAGCTTCTCCAGGAGAAAGAGGGCTTGAGATGTGCACTGAGGTGGCATGCATTAGATCATAAATCTGTTCTGCCCACTTGAAAAGGTGAGTGGGTATCATTGTAAGTGCTTTTATAGAGTTCTTACATCCAAAGCTCCAGCTCCCTGAGGTTCTTGTTAGAAATTTGCACCAAGTAATTGTTCATTTTCCACAACATACTCTTTGGGCTTGGCTTCCTGTGGGGAAGACTTTGAATGAAGTTTTATAATTTATTTTCACAATGCTGCTGTGATATCAATGCCAACAATTTCCTGTGTTTTTAGCTTTTCTGCAGGGAAGGAAACTTTGATCTTGGAGCACTGAGTTGAAATAGATATATGGGCACATAGCCCACAGGATATCAGATCAGGGCTCAGAGGAAACTTAAGACATATATTACATGTAAATTTTGTGTCAGAGGCTCCTTTGGCACTCAGCACTATGCAAACACATATTTGGAGATGGCGGGGTCTTCAGAGACCTAACTAGTCTGAATACTCTATTTCAGAATAGAAGAAATGGATTTTGGGGGCAGTTATATGGCTTGTCCAAGTCAAATAGGTAAGAATAAGATAAAGCCATGTTCTCTGAGTGCTGACTCAGTGAGTTTCCCCCTAAAATACATTGTTTCACTGATTCATAGCCACAGTTCACAGTTACATTTTATCCTCACTTTTGTGATTTATTCCTTTCAACTACAGAAATTGGGAATTTCAGTATCTAACAGAAGCCTACACCCAGCATAATGAAGCACCTTACTAAAGATCATCTAAATCTGTGGCTTCATTTTACAATGGAGAAAACAGCAGGCTTGCTCAGCCAGTGTCATAGAGGTAGGAGTATGAACTATATTTCAACCTTAGGTCCTCTGCCTCTTTCTGAATCCAAAGCTCTTTGGATGGGTCATCCTAAGTAACAATTGATAATTAATAAATCAGTCAGGCAGTCAGTGTGCTTAGTGTTGGGAATACAAGAGAGGCAAAAGATAGTTTCTCTCCTCAAGGAGCTCACACTGTACTGGCATGCTGTTCTAGAGTCTGGAGGATTTGAATTCAAATCTGGCCACAGCTGTATGGCCATAGGAAAGTCACTTAATTGTAAAATGGGAACAATAGTAGTGTTGATGTCAGAGGGTTATTTTGGGAGTCAAATTGGATAACACGATTGTGTATGTTCCCAAGGGGAATTCCCAAGGTCATAGGCCATGGAAGCAAGGATTATACTCTCTAATCCCATAAACCAGGTGAAGAACATTTATGTCAGACATACAATGTAAGAAATTGTTTTATTTCCAGACATGTAGTTAACCAGCATCTTGGGGATAGTGCTGGATGTGAAGCAGATGTCAATGAGGACAAATTGGTAAGGAAGAAGTACATGGGGGTGTGAAGTTGGGACTCACTTCTAATGGCCACAATGTTGAGCAGGTTCCAGAGCACTGTGATCAAGTACATTATCAGGAACAGAAAAATAGAAGCCTCTCCTGTTCAGGTTGGTTTGAAAAGCCCAGGATGATGAATTCAGAAATGCTTGTTTGATTTCCTTTTTCCATGAGTCTATTGGGAAAGGAGATGAAATAAGAATGATCAATTTCAAAATGATTTGAACATTTTCATATGAATATGATCAATAAAGGTAGAATTGCAAGACAAAGGGATAATGGGACAACATGTGATTCTATTAAATGTATCTCAGGTAATAGTCTGAGAATTGGATTTTCCTCTTTCCTTTTTCTAATAAAATTAACTAGAAGGTTTATCTGTTTTGTTATGCTTTTTTCATTAAACCAACTTTTAGTTTTATTTATTAATTCAGTAGTTTTTTTTTACTTTCAATTTTATTAATCTCTCCATTTATTTTTAGAATTTCAAGTTTGGTATTTGATTGGGGGTTTTTAATTTGTTCTTTTTCTATGTTTTTTAGTTGCAAGCCCAATTCATTGATTTTCCCCTCTATTTTATGCAATCAGCTAGAGATATAAAATTTCCCCTTATTACCGCTTTGGCTGTATCCCACAAATTTTGGTATGTTGGCTCATTATTGTCATAATCTTGGATGAAATTATTAATTGCATTTATGATTTGCTGTTTTACTCATTCATTCTTTAGGATGAGATTAAGTTTCCAATTATTTTTCGGTCTATTTTCTCCTGGCCTTATGTTGCATGTGATTTTTTATTGCATCATAATCTGAAAAAATGCATTTATTATTTCTGTCTTTCTGCATTTGATTTTGAGGGGTTTTATGCCCTAATACATGGTTAATTTTTGTATAAGTTTCATGAACCACCGAGAAAAAAGTAAACTGTTTTCTGTCTCCATTTAATTTTCTTCAAAGATTTATCATACCTAACTTTTCTAAGATTTTCTTTACCTCTTTAACATCTTTCTTATTTATTTTATGGTTCAATTTATCTAGTTCTGAGAGAGCAGAGTTGAGATCCCCCACTAGTACAGTTTTGTTGTCTACTTCTTTTTTCATCTCTCTTAACTTCTCCTCTAGGAATTTGAATGCTATACCACTTAGTGTATATATGTTTAGTATTGATATTGCTTCATTATCTATGATATCCTTTAGTAAGATAGTTTCCTTCCTTGCCTCTTTTAATTAAATCTATCTTTATTTTAACTTGATCTGAGAGCAGGATTCTTACCCCTGCTTTTTTCTGTTTACCTGAAGCATAATATATTCTGCTCCAGCCCTTAACCTTCACTCTGTATGTACCATTATGCTATAAATGTGTTTCTTGTAAACAACATATTATTGGATTCTGGGTTTTAATCCAGTCTGCTATCTACTTCCACTTTATGGGAGAGTTCATCCCATTCACATTCACAGTTCAAATGACTAATTCATTATTTCCTCCCATCTTATTTACCCTAGGTTATGCTTTTCTTTTTCTTTTCTCTCTTCCTTTCTTCCTAGTATTTTGCTTTTGATGGCCATCTCCCTCAAACAATCCTCCCTCTTTAGAGCCCCTCACCCTTTTTACACCTTTCCCCTAATTCTTCTGTTTTCCCTTTTATTAGTCTTTCCCTTTCTCCCCCCTTCCCTCCTAGAAGGTGAGACAAGTTTCTTTGTGCTACCAAATAAATCTGATATTCTCTCTTAGAGTCAAATCTGATGAAAGTAGATTCACATAATGATCATACCCCTCCTTTCTTCCCTCAATTATAATAGGTTTTCTTTGCTGCTCCATGAGATGTAATTTCCCTTATTTTACCCCATTTTCCCTCTTTTTCCAGTGTGATCCCCTTCCACCTCTAGTTTCTTTTCCATATTATTGTAATAAAATCAAATTAGAGAATATACTTTCTCTAAGTATACCCATAACAGAAATATAGTTCTCAAGAGTTCTTTCCTTTTTACCTTGTTATGGTTCTCTTGAATTCTGTATTTGGAGATCTATTTTTTTTTGTTCAGTTCTGGTCTTTTTATTAGAAATAAATGAAATTCTCCTCTATCACTGAATGTCCATCTTCTTCCCTGAAACATAATGCTCATTTTAGCTGGATAACTTGTTCTGGGCTGTAATCTCAGTTTCTTTGCTTTTCAGGATATCAGATTCCAGGCCCTTCAATCCTTTAAATTGGAAGTTGCTAGGTCTTGGGTAATCCTAATTGTGGCTTCTCTGTATTTAAATTGATTGTTTCTGGCTGGTTGAAATACCTTTTCCTTGGTGTGATACTTCTGAAATTTAGTCAGGATATTCTTTGGTGATTTAATTTTGGGGTCTCTTTCAGGAGGTGATCAATGGATTCTTTTGATGACTATTTTACCTTCTGATTCTAAAATATCAGGGGAGTTTTCTTTTATGATTTCCTGTAAGATAAATGTCTAGGTACTTTTTTTCATCATGATTTGCAGGAAGCCCAATAATCCTTAGATTATCTCTCCTAGATCTTTTTTTCCAGGCCAGTTGTTTTTCCTAGCAGATATTTCATAGTTTCTTCTATTTTTTCATTTTTTTTTAAAAAAATTGTTTGACTGATTCTCGAAGTCTTATCGAGTCATTCACTTCGATTTGTTCAATTCTAATTTTTAGTTTATTATTTTCTTCAGTTACCTTTTTTTAGCTCCTTTTGTAATTGGCCAATTCAGTTTTTTTTGTTCATTGCATTCTTTTTCCATTCTTTCTTGCAATCATCTCATTCCATTTCTCCATTTTTCTTTCAACTCTTTTGTAAGATCTTTTATGCAATATTCAAAGCCTTGTGAAATGGGAACCACCTCATGTTTCTTTTGGGGGCTTTTGGAATTGCTTTGCCTTTAGGAACTTCAGGATTTCAGGTCCGTTCTTCTCTCTCTCCATAAAAGTTGTCTAAGGTGAGAGTTCTTTTTTGTTTTTTTATTTATTTTTATAAGGCTTGAGGACTGTTCAATGCAAAGAACAGCTTTGCTCTTTGCTTTCAACACCTGGTTTAATTTGCCCTGGGGTTGTTCTGCTGATTGATTTCTAGTGCTATTTATTGTCACCTAGGTCTGACCTTCTTGTGGGTCTCAGTGGTTTAAAATTTGTCTTTTACAAAAGGCAAATCTGCCAAGTCACTTGCTTGCAACCAGGACAGAGAAGACTAAGAAGCTCACAGAAGATTCCCATATGCATGAAAGCTAAAATGCTCTGACTCTTCCCTTCACCTTCTTTCCTCGGTCTCCCTATGCTGTGGTCTACATTCAGAAGACTGTCTCCCTGCTGATTGAAACACACCTGTTCTAAAGTTCTTCCAAGGCATGTTCTTCTAGAAATGTGTTGTACTCCAAATATTTGTGGATTCTTTGACTTTAAAACCAGAGGCTTAATCTGCTGTTGGTTTAAGAGAAGGTTAGAGGAGGTTACAGAAAGTCATGTCTGCTCTCTACCATCTTGATTCCACCAACTTCCCCCTCCCACCCTACTCCCTGCCCTTTTTTTTAAAAGGAGAACCTAGATAAAGGAGTGATGGATATTCAGTACTATATATTTAGATGCTATTTTTATTGGAAGAAATCTAAGAACCAGATTAAAGAAGTATGGTGGATTCAATTATCATTTTTGTGCAAATGATTCTAAAACTTATTTATCTACCTCTAACTTCTCCCTTGATCTTAATAGGCTTATATCTCCAGTTGCCTATTACATATCTAAAATATGCCCCAAACTGAATTTGCTATCTTGCTCAGAAAACTTTCTTCCCAACTTACCTATTACTGTTGAGAATACTGGCTTCCTAGGTTCATAACCTCTACTTTTTGTTTCCCCACTTCACATCTAATATGTTGTCAAGTTCTGTTGATTTAATATTTAAAATATCTCTCTCAGACACCTCTATCTCTACTTACACACTTCCAGCACCTGGATGAAACCTTTAATGTCTTCATACATTGATTTTAGAAAATATTTGCTTGTTGATTTCTCTATCTTACTTTGCTTCTCACCTTCATTAATCTTTCATTCATGACATGACATTTCTGTCTCCATTCAATTTTCTCCAAAGATCTATCATACCTAACTTTCCTAATATTTTGTTTACCTCCTTAACTTTTTTCTTATTTATGCTGTGGTTTGATTTACTGAGTTCTTGGAGAGCAATGTTGAGCTGTCTGTTTCTTCTTTCATCTCCCTTAACTTCTCCTCTAGGAATTTGGATGTTATACCACTTGGTGTATATATGTTTAGTAATGATATTGCTTCATTATCTATGATACCCTTTAGTAAAATATAGTTTCCTTCCTTTTCTCTTTTAATTAGATGTCTCTTTACTTTTACTTGATCTGAGATAAGGATAGCTATTCCTGCTTTATTTTTTTACTTCACATGAAGCATAATAGATTCTGCTCCAGCCATTTACCTTTACTCTGTATGTATCATTCTGTTTTAAATGTGCTTCTTGTAAACAACATATTGTAAGATTCTGGCTTTTAATCCAATCTGCCATTCACTTTCGCTTTATGGGAGAGTTTATCCCATTTAGTTTCCAGTTTCTAGCCACTACAAAAAAAGGCTGCCACAAACATTTTTGCACATATGGGTCCCTTTAATATGGGTCCCTTTAAGATCTCTTTGGGATATAGGCGCAATAGAAACACTGCTGGGTCAAAATGTATGCACAGTTTCATAACTTTTTAAGAATATTTCCAAATTGTGCTCCAGAAGGGTTGGATCCATTCACAGTTCCACTAACAATGTATCAGTGTCCCAATTATCCCACATCCCCTCCAAAATTCATTATTATCTTTTCCTATCATCTTAGCCAATTTGACAGGTGTGTAGGGATATCTCAGAGATGTCTTAATTTGCATTTCTCTGATCAATGTTGATTTGGAACACCTTTTCATATGACTACAGATAGTTTTAATTTCATCATCTGAAAATTGTCTGTTCATATCCTTTGACCATTTATTGACTGGAGAATGATTTGAATTTTTATAAGTTTGAGTCAATAAAAAAAGAAAAAAATTATTGATTGTTTCTATGATTTGCTGTTTCATCCATTCATTCTTTAGGATTAGATTATTTAATTTCCAATTAACTTTTGGTCTATTTTCTTCTGGCCTTATATTGCACGTGATTTTAATTGCATCATGATCTGAAAAAAATGCATTTATTATTTCTGCCATTCTGCATTTGATTTGATATTATTTCTGCCATTCACTTTCGCTTTATGGGAGAGTTTATCCCATTGACATTCACAGTTAAAATAACTAATTCTGTATTTCCTATACATCTTATTTACTCTGTTATGCTTTTCTCTTTCCTGTGCTCCTTTCCCCCTCCCCAATATTTTGCTTTTGATGACCACCTCCCTCAAACAGTCCTCCCCCTTTACAGCTCATCCCTCTTTTTTACACCTTTCTCCTAATACTTCTGTTTTTCCTTCTATTAGTCTTTCCCTTGCCTCTTTGTGAGATATAACTTCTCTTATTTTACATCTTTTTCCCTCTTTTTCCAGTATGATCCCCTTTCCACCTCTAGTTTCTGTTTCATACTATTTTGATAAAATCAAATTATAACCATATTCTCTAAGTGTAACCATAACAGAAATGTAGTTCTCGAGTTCTTTCCTTTTTCCCTTTTTATGCTTCTCTTGAATTCTCTGTTTGGAGGTCAAATGTTTTGTTCAATTCTTGTCTTTTCATTAGAAATAGGTGAAATACATCTATATCATTGAATGTCCATCTTCTTCCCTGAAAGATAATGTTCATTTTGGCTGGATAGTTTATTACTGGCTGTAATCAATCCAAAGTCCTTTGCCTTTCAGAAAATCAGATTCCAGGCCCTTCAATCTTTTTTAAAATTAATTAATTATTTTAATTAAAAGCTTTTTATTTACAAAACATATGAGTGCTTTTTCTACATTGACCTTTGCAAAACATTTTTTTTTGTTCCAAGCTTTACCCCTCCTTCCTCCCACCCCCACCCCTAGATGACAGGTATCTAATACATGCTAAATATGTTAAATTATATGACAAATCCAATATATGTATACATATCTATGCACTTATCTTATTGCACAAGAAACATCAGATCTAGAAAGAGAGAAAAAAAAAACCTAAGAAGGAAAACAAAATGCAAGCAAATATTCACAGAAAGTGTTAAAATATTGTGTTGTGGTCCACACTCAGTTCCCTCAGGCCTCTCTCTTGATGTATATGACTATCTTCATCGCTGAACAATAGGAACTGTTTTGAACCACGTTATTGCTGAAGAGAACCATGTCCATCAGAATTGATCATCGTATAGTCTTGTTGCTTTGTATGATGTTCTCTTGGTTCTACTGATTTCACTCAGCATCAGTTCATGCAAGTCTCTCCAGATCTCTCTGAAATCACCCTGCTGACCGTTCAATGTTTTAAGGTAGAAGCTGATAGGTCCTGTGTAATCCTAATAGTGACTCCTTGGTACTTAAATTGTTTCTTTCTGGCTGCTTGCAATATCTTTTCCTTGGTGTGATAGTTCTGAAAATTAGCCATTCCTTGGGGATTTAATTTTGAGGTCTCTTTCAGGAGGTGTTCAGCCAATTCTTTAGATAGATATTTTACCTTCTGATTCTGAAATATCAGGGCAATTTTATGAATTCCTGTAAGATAATGTCTAGGTTCTTTTTTTCATCATGGCTTTCAGGAAGTTCAATAATCCTTAAATTGTGTCTTATAGATCTATTTTCCAGGTCGGTTGTTTTTCCTAGGAGATATTTCATATTTTTTTATTTTTTTTCATTTTGTTTTTGTTTTTGTTTGACTGATTCTTGAAGTCTTATTGAGTCATTCACTTCCATTTGTTCAATTCTAATTTTTAAATTTTTTTTTATTTTTTATTAAAACTTTTTATTTGCAAAACATATGTATGGGTAATTCTTCAACATTAACTCTTACAAAGCTTTCTGTTACAAATTTTACCCCCCTACTCCCCACCCCTCCCATGGATGGCAAGAAATCCACTACATGTTGATTATGGTAAAATACTTGAAAAATAGAATATATGTATACATATTTCCACACATCATTTTTGTGCAAGAAAAATTGTATCAACAAGAAAAAAAATCAGAGAAAAGAAACACAATGCAAGCAAACATCAATAGAGAGCATGAAAATGTTATGTTGTGGTCCACATTTCATATCCCTCTCTCAGGGTGTATATGACTTTCTTCACTGCACAATTTGACCTGGTTTGAAACATTTCATTGTTTAACAGAACCATGTCCATCAGAATTGATCATCATATAGTATTGTTGTGGCTGTGTATAATGATCTCTTGGTTCTGCTCATTTCCCTCAGCATCAGTCCACGTAAGTCTCTCCAGGATTCTCTGAAATCATCTTGCTGGTCATTTCTCACCGAACAATAATATTCCATAACATTCATATACCATAATTTGTTCAGCCATTCTCCAATTGATGGGCATCCATTCAGTTTCCAGTTTCTAGCCACTACAAAAAGGGCTGACACAAACATTCTTGCACAGGTGGGGCCCTTTCCTTCCTTTATGATTTCTTTGGGATATAAGCCCAATAGAAACACTTCTAGGTCAAAGGGTATGCATAGTTTGATAACTTTTTGAGCATAGTTCCAAATTGCTCTCCAGAATGGCTGGATCCCTTCACAGTTCCATCAACAATGTATCAGTGTCCCAGCTTTCCCACATCCCCTCCAACATTCATCATTATCTTTTCCTTTTATCTTAGCCAATCTGACAGGTATGTAGTGATACCTCAAGAGTTGTCTTAATTTGCATTTCTCTGATCAATAGTGATTTGGAGCACCTTTTCATATGATTAGAAATAGTTTTAATTTCATCATCCGAAAATTATCTGTTCATATCCTTTGACCATTTATCGATTGGAGAATGGCTTGAATTCTTATAAATATGAGACAATTCTCTATATATTTTAGAAATGAGGGCTTTATCAGAACCCTTAAATGTAAAGATGATTTCCCAATTTATTGCTTCCCTATAATCTTGACTGCATTGGTTTTGTTTGTACAAAAACTTTTTCACTTAATATAGTCAAAATTTATATAGTTTATCAAACACTAAATTGCTATAGTTATTGCCTAGTTTGTCCTGTGACGTTATCCTATGCCACTGATTGACTACTCTGTTTCTTAGCCAGTACCAATTGGTTTTGATGACTGCTGCTTTATAATATATTATTAGATCTGGTATAGCAAGGCCACCTTCATCGGCCTTTTTTTTTTCATTAATTCCCTTGAAATTCTTGACCTTTTTTTCTTCCAGATGAATTTTGCCAGTATTTTTTCTAGATCTGTAAAATAATTTCTTGGGAGTTTGATTGGTATGACACTAAATAAGTAAATTAGTTTGGGTAGTATTGTCATTTTTATTATATTTGCTCAGCCTACCCATGAGCATTTTATGTTTTTCCAATTGATTAGGTTTGACTTTATTTGTGTGGAAAGTGTTGTGTAGTGTAGTTCCTATAGTTCCTGACTTTTCCTTGGCAGGAAGATTCCCAAATATTTTATACTATCAACAGTTATTTTCAATGGAATTTCTTTTTGTATCTCTTGCTGCTGAATTTTGTTGGTAATATATAAAAATGCTGCTGAGTTATGGGGATTTATTTTGTATCCTCAACTTTGCTAAAGTTGTGAATTGATTCTAGTAATTTTTTCGTCGAGTTTCTAGGGTTCTCTAAGTATACCATCATGTCATCTGCAAAGAGTGATAATTTGGTTTCCTCATTACCTACTCTAATTCCTTTAATCTCTTTTTCTTCTCTTACTGCCAAAGCTAACATTTCTTCTTTTTTAAATTAAAGCTTTTTATTTGTATAACATATGTATGGGTAGTTCCCCAGTATTGATCTTTACAAAGCTTTCCATTACAAATTTTACCCCCAGTCCCCTCTCCTCCCCTAGATGGCAGGAAGTCCACTACATGTTAATAATGTTGAAATGCTTGACAAGTTATGCAAGAAAAATCCTATCTACAAGAAAAAAAAGAAAATCAGAGAAAGGCAACACAATGCAAGCAAACATCAATAGAGAGCATGAAAATGTTACGTTGTGGTCCATATTTCATATCCCTCTCTCTGGGTGTATATGGTTTTCTTCAGTGAACAATTGGAACTGGTTTGAGACAATTCTTTGTTGCAGAGAACCATGTCCATCAGAATTGATCATCATGTAATACTTTTGTTGCTGTGTATGATGATCTCCTGGTTCGGCTCGTTTCACTCAGCATCAGTTCATGCAAGTCTCTCCAGGCCTCACTGAAATCGTCCTGCTGGTCATTTCTAACAGACCAATAATATTCCATAACATTCATATACCATAATTTATTCAGCCACTCTCCAATTGATGGGCATCCCTTCAGTTTCCAGTTTCTAGCCACTACAAAAAGATCTGCCACAAACATTCTTGCACATGTGGGGCCCTT
>JAJPUD010005703.1:0-13567 GCA_023553655.1 Myrmecobius fasciatus
AAGGGTAGCAGTAAACTGGGAAAATATTTTTACATCCAAAGGTTCTGATAAAGGCCTCATTTCTAAAATATATAGAGAATTGACTCAAATATATAAGAATTCAAGCCATTCTCCAATTGACAAATGGTCAAAAGATATGAACAGACAATTTTCAGACGAAGAAATTGAAACTATTTCCGGTCACATGAAAAGGTGCTCCAAGTCACTATTGATCAGAGAAATGCAAATTAAGACAACTCTGAGATACCACTACACACCTGTCAGATTGGCTAAAATGACAGGAAATGATAATGATAGCTATTGGAGGGGATGTGGGAAAACTGGGACACTGATACATTGTTGGTGGAACTGTGAACGGATCCAACCATTCTGGAGAGCAATTTGGAGCTATGCTCAAAAAGTTATCAAACTGTGCATACCCTTTGACCCAGCAGTGTTTCTACTGGGCCTATATCCCAAAGAGATTTTAAAGGAGGGAAAGGAACCCACATGTGCAAAAATGTTTGTGGCAGCCCTTTTTGTAGTGGCAAGAAACTGGAAATTGAAAAGATGCCCATCAATTGGAGAATGGCTGAATAAATTATGGTATATGAATGTTATGGAATATTATTGTTCTGTAAGAAATGACCAACAGGAGGATTTTAGAGAGGATTGGAGAGACTTGCATGAACTGATGCTGAGTGAAATCAGCAGAACCAGGAGAACATTATACACAGCAACAAGACTATACGATGATCAATTTTGATGGACATGGTTCTCCTCAACAATGATGTGATTCAAACCAGTTGTGCTGCGATGAAGATAGTCATATACATCCAGAGAGAGGCCTGTGGGAACTGAGAGTGAACCACAACACAGCATTTTAACGCTTTCTGTGAATATTTCCATGCATTCTGTTTTCCTTCTTAGGTTGTTTTTTTTCTTCTTCTCTTTCTAGATCTGATGTTTCTTGTGCAGTAAGATAACTGTGTAGATATGTATACATGTATTGTATTTATCATATAATTTATCCTATCTAGCATGTATTAGATTACATGTCATCTAGGGGTGGGGGGTGGGGGGAAGGAAAGGAAAAGCTTGGGAAAAAAAAGTTTTTTTGCAAAGGTCAATGTTGAAAGGTCACGCATATGTTTTGCAAATAAAAAGCTTTATTTAAAAAAATAATCCTCTGCATCTCGATAATGAGCTGGTTCTGTTTCAACCCATTTTCTATCAGCCTTTCTCATCTCTACACCTATAGAAACTATCATTGAGGTCGTTGCTAGATTGGCTTAATTCTTTACCAAAGCCATTCCAGAAGTTAAGTACAATCTAGAAAATGACACTATTACCCCAAAGGCTAGCCAAGCAAAGCAAGACTCCAGCAGTCTGGTGGTATTTTTTCCCAAAAAAATCATAAAGATTTTTCATAATATTATACTATGCAAAATTATGATTTACTTTATACTACTACATGAGTTAACTAGGAGCTATGGTAATTAGAAAATAACAATAGCACCACTAGTAGCATTTTGTATGAAACATTTTCAAACCTTTCATTAACATAACTGTATACATAAAAACAAAAATTTCCCCATGATCAGAAGCACAAAAAGTCTGAAAAGGCTTTTTTTTTTGTTTTTTTGTTTTTTTTTTTGTTAAAGCTGACTCTTAAAGAATGACAAACAATCAAAATATCTATGGAAAGGAATACAACCTAAACAACAACAGGTAAGCTATAAAAAAAGAAAAATAACAGTACTTCACACAAGCAAACAAACTTAAAAAGAAACAGTACTCATGGCATCAGAAACCAATATGCTTAGTAGAAGTAATAAGGTTACCTTGACAGTTCAATATAAAGAGGTGAATGTGTGATCAAGTGTGTCACTAAGACTAGGAAGAATTTAATTCATGCATGGACTAAATCAAGAGGTTATTTTAAATGATCTTATTTTATTTTAAAATACCTACTTTTTAAAAAAAATGAGAAAGGATAAAGTTCCACTATATGCAAAGGGGAAACATATTTATATTGTATTACTTAAGGTTTAAAAAAAAACATTTTCTTCACAATAGTGTTGTGAGGTAAACAGTGACAATTATAATACTCCCATTTTTGGATGAAAAAACTGAGGCTCAGAGATGTAGTGCCTTTCCTGTAGCCACAACAATTAATAGGTATTAGAGCAAAAATGTGAGATCAGACTTCCAGATTCCAAGTCCAGCACTTCCCCACAAGATTTAGTGTCTTGTTAGGACTCAGTTGTGAGAGGAGACTTTCCAGGCCTCTGCTAGAGGCTTTTCTTTCTGCTAAAAGCAAATGAAGTCTGATAAATTCTACTCTTCTAATTTTCTAGATCATTTCTTATATTCTAGATGTTCTACCGTTGCTATTTTCTAATTATGGTAGCTCTAAGTTAGTTTATGTAGTTGTGTAAAGCAAATTAAAATTCCTTTTAGGGTAATATTATAAGAAATCTTTGTGATTAAAAAATATCACTCTTTTAGCTTTGCTAGCTTTGGGGATAATAGTGTTATTTTCTGTATTGTACATAAGTTCTGGGATAGTATGGGTAAATGACTATTATATTAATTAAAAATTAATAAAATACCATCAGTTAATTAATTCTTTTTTTCAAAAACTGTGGCAAGGTCATGCACCTAGAAGAATGAATTCTTATTCAGTTGTCAAATCCCTTTAATTCCTCAAATTTTTCTCTAATACTCTTTCAAACTTTTCAACTTTTAACCAAAATCTGGCTTTCTCTTGAAGAATATATCAATCCAGTTAAGGAAAATTTTCCCACTCCTCCCTGACACAGTGCCAGAAAGAAAGTTTGGTAGACTCTTTGGCTGCCTCCCCCCTCAGTTCCTGTTTTCCCCACACACATTTTCCTTTCCTTTCCAGGCTATTTCTCTACTGTTGTACCACCTCATTAAACTTTGAAATTCTGGAAATTAGCTTATGGTACCCTCTTTTCAAACTCATTTCTGTCTCTTACTAACTTTTTGGTCAATATTTACAACTTTCTAAAACTTTTAACATTTCATCTAAGTTCTTCCTCACTATCTATTATATAAAGTATCCTTACTCATCCTCTAGGACTTCTACAACTTGGATTCAAAACCACTTTTCAGTCTGATTATACATTATTTCCTTTAAAGTATCCCAGTCAGACTACAATTCGTATTATCCCTTGTTAACATCTCTCATTTTGCTGTCTTGCTGAATCTATGCCTTGGCTATTCCCCATCTTAGCCCACTAAAATCCCTTCAACACAGCTGCTATTTCCTTCATGAATTCTTTCCTGATCCTCCCAGCTCAAGTGAGCTCTCCTTCTTCAGGTTACTCATAATAATTAATCTAAATATCTCCTTTTCATTGTGGACAATCTTGCATATATTGAGAATGTCTATTTTAGACTTTTAAGTCTAAGATCAGGAATTGTTTCTTTTTGTACCTCTAGTATCTAGCACCAAACTAGACAGTCAAAAAATGTGCTGATTTTATATTAAAACTCACCAAATCTGCTAGCAGAACTGCTTCTAGTAAATAGTATCCATTTTAAAAATACAACAAAGCAATCAAAACCATAAGAAATCCAATTAAAATTTCTGGATAACCTAATCAGTGTGGCATCCAGTGTTATGAGCTTTAAAAAATCTAAGAAATATATACCTTATTTGATAAGCAGAAACATATTATAAAGACTTAAATAGTAAAGTTAGAAAGTAATGGTAACTTCTTACAAAGGGCAAGAGGGCATAAATGATAATATGATCTTATTAGTATCTTTGTATATATCCTATTATGGACATAATCAATCATTCTCTCCAGCTGGCTCCACAGATGCAACAAAAGACCCTCTAAACAATGGAGCCAGCACTCTACAGACACTCAAAGAGTGTCTGCCACAGACTTGGTCTACTGGGACTTAATTTTAATTTTAATGATCTGGATTAGCTCCATACTTTGGTATTAACCAAATGACAGACAACAATGGATGTGAGAGGTACTAATAATTTATCAAATTATTCAAAAAAGCACTGAGAAGTGTCAATATCATGATATCAAGTGTGGATCACAGTACTGCCTAGGCATGACCAACTTGAAGCATATTTAAAGTTGGTGAGTGCTTATGATTTCACCCTTTAATCTTATCCTGTTACTCTATGGAAATGAGAAAATCTTTCTCTGCAGCTCCTATAAGGGTATAGAAAATAAAAGCTACTACTTCTATGTAAATATGCAGAAAGTAAGGAGACTTCCTCTTGTGTGTTTGCAAGAGACCAGTGCAAGTTTCCAAGAGAGGAAGCCTGGCACAGAGCCAGTCTCAAACTTGGGAAGTTCAATCCTGCCTCTGATACCAATTAGATGTGTGTTCCTGGGCAAGGAACTAACTTCTCAACCCACTAAGTAATCCTTAGACTTTACACTGTAAAAAAATGGGGCAGGGCTGCATTGTTTTTGAGGAGGTTTCCTTATTGGTTGTACCCCACACCAAAGAAATTAGAGGTCTGATGAAAATAAAAGCAATCAATAAAGAAAAAGTCTAACTAGTAGGCTCAATTTTATACAGGGAATCATGGCCACCAAAAATACTGCTGGAATAAAACAAAAACTACACATCATAACTATGTACTTTCAGATATAAGGCTGTGATCACTTTTAGATTGATAGGAAATTACACCAATACACACAAACAGACACACAGACACACAAACACACAGATATTTTAAAAAGGCTGACTCAATTGATCAAGTACCCCACAATCAATCAGTAACACTAAATAAAATTCCATACTGGTGAGGCTGTAGATGATCTGATCATTTTGGATAGCCATATGCGAGGATTAACTGCCTAAAACTAGGAGATCTTTAATCATAATATATTGGAAAAGAGTTCTCCAATTTCATTTATCTATTAAAAAGATAAATTTCCTAGAGGGACTGAGCAGTATCACCTGAAAGCTCTGATGTGGTCACAAATGGAGCAGAATCCAACTTTATCCAATTACCGTGATTATGACTAATTTTGGTTAGTTTTGGTCCCAAATGTTATTTTAAGTGCAATACATAAGGCAAGAAGTATATCCCTTTCAAGAAAAACAAACAAACAAAAATACTCCATCATTTCAGTAGATCCATTTCCATAAACTAAATGTTCCTATTACAATTGCTTTTTGAAATGTTGGTTTCAAAATCAAACTCAACTCATGCCTTCATAAACATACACACAAATAGATTTCCTTTCAAATTTAAGATAAATTAAGATACATTCAAATTATTAAGGATACAGTAACTATATGTCTAAAAGATCTAAAAAAATTGGAGAAATTCATTGATACTCTCTAGACTCCTTAGTGCTAAGGAGAAGAAAGTTGTCAATTCTCATACTACAGAAATCTAATAGTAGGTGGACAATATAACACAAAGTATGTTATCAAAGACAAAGTTGGAGTGGATGGGGGAGGGGCACAAGGCAAGGGGAATGTCACTTATTTGCTCTTTGCACATTCCTTCCAACCTTTAGATCAGCTGTTCCTCATATGCATGTTGCCAGGATTCTTTAAAGTAGTGAGGTATTATCTTACTCAGAAAAGTAGGCAGGGAGCCTAGCTTTTCATGAAGAATACAAGGTTTGAACTTCAAACTAAGCATGACTGATATTTTCTTTAGTATCAGCACACAGTTCCAATAATTACCGTGTATTTTTACAACATAAGTAAAGAATGGTATTGTTTATTCCTCAAATTTGCCAATGAAGTCATCAGCACAGCTCTGGGAATTACTCATTGGGATAGATAATTCTGCTGTGATACCAGGGGAGTATAAAATATTGTTTTTGTTAAGGCACACTAATAGGATCTATTTTTAATTTATTCTGATTTTAAAAAATATTATACTATATTAATAGATATTAATCTGATGAGGTCTCAGTGGCAGGGTAAAAGTACAAAGAATACTGAACAAATGCTATTTTTTTTAAAAAAAATTACTAGGTGGAAATAGTTATATTGAACCAGTTTATTCAATCTGATACCTCCCCAAACCCCCCAGAACAAAACTTCATCATGTCAACATCTAAATGAAATCCAATGTTAATTCTTATTCATTTTTATTGTAAAATTATTCTTTAATCTACTTCATTCTTTCTTACTATAAGATATAACCTTTGGGAGCTGCTATGTTCAGAAAAACTCTGCTCACTTTCCAGAAGAGAAGTGAGAAATTCTTCTCTAGTATTTCTCTGCATCCCTTCCATATAAAGTTTTCATAAGCATTCCTATGCAGATCAAAAGTAGCCAACCTTTTCCCACCAAATGACCAGGAAATCATTTCAGCTTGTATGGATATGCTCAGAACTATATACTAATGGATATAACTTTATTTTTTTTGCATTGGTTAACAGGTTAACTATATAACTGAATGACCTTAACAAAGTCATTTCTCTTTTTGAGACTGTTTTCTATAAAATGAGAAGGTTGTACTAGCCAAAGTCCACAATCCCCTCCAAATCCTAAAACTATGATTATAAGTCCTTTCCTTTGATAAAGAAGTCCAGTGGAAATTCACCCATTTCCTCAATATACCTTAGCCAGGTGTTACAGTCAAAGAGAGTATATGGAATCAAGCTCTAATCTAATTACACCAAACAATTTTGAATTTGGAAGAGTTTGTGTTCTGCTTTTTCAAGGCACTCCTATTCCTTTGGTTCATCTAAATTTTTTTAACAATTAAACTTTTCCTATCATTTTTAATGTGAAAAGAATGATTCAAGTCTCCTAATATGGTTCTGTGGGGAACACACCTGTTAGAACTTCATGGAAAAAGTCAACAACAATCTTCCCTTTGACACATCCCCTCATACCCTTCTTGTCAATAACTGTCTAACAGGTGGAAATCTATCTGCAGGACTACAAACTAAACTTAGTTCCTAAGCAACTCAGGAAAACTGATAAGAAAATTAGACCAGAAGAAGGATGTTGAATGTGGTTCCAGAACCTTGGAAAGAAACAGTGGACCTAGGAGTCAGAGGGCTTGAATCCTGGTTCTGGAACTTAGTAGTGATGTGCCCATGAACAAATCTTTTGGACTTTTTTGAGACTCAGTTTGCTCTTTCGTAAGATGGGGTTGATAATACATGATTGTTGCAAAGAAAATGCTCCGTAAACTATGGTATCAGTCTCATCCAAATTTCTGTGACCTTATGGACCACATTGTTCATTGGGCATTCTTGGCAAAGACAGTGGAGTGGTTTTATCATTTCCTTTTCCAAGTAGATTAAGGCAACGGGAAATTAAGTGATTTACCCAGGATCATACAGCTAATGAATGTCGAGGCTGATTTTAACTCAGGTCTCCCAGCCTTCTTTGGATTGTAAACTACACAGTGCTATATAAACTGGGAATCTTTTTGGTGCCCAAAGGCCATATAGTATAATAATATGCTAGAAATAAATCCCCAGAAGACTATATAGAAGAGAGGTCCCATTTTACCCCAAACTCCTCTGACACCTAGTTTGTAAACCTGGGCAAGTCATAAAATCTTTGTGCCTTGAGCAATTCCTAATAATTATCTACTAATTTAAAAAGCAGTTCTTAATCTGTTTGGAGAGGATGCTCCCATACAGGAGACCTTTGTATTTTATTTGGCTATTACCATTACCATTATTATATCATTATATTATCCCACTCCTGGATCGATTTCTCAGTATACCATATGCTGGTAATTGAACAATGTCTTTATCTCATTATATAGCACTAGGAAGGAAAGAATATAACATAAACTCTCTCCCGACACAAACTTTTTAGAAATTATTCTCTCCATGTTAAAAGGAATCCTAATTCTAATCCATGAGCTAGAACTAGACTTGAGTTTTTTCTGGACTGCACCTTGAGCCTCTCTAGAGAAAACAGCCTAGAAAGCCTATCAACAAAATCTTTCGAATGTGGCACATGACCAATTGCCCCAGTCTAGTTTTCTTTAGAGTTACAACCTCAAGTGGCTAGACCAGGCCTGTAACTTATAGCTACTAGATCAAAATTTCCCACTTAAAAGGATGATTTTCTTCCATATATAAATAGGAAAATCCATGACTGCACTCTCACATTTGGAGACATATAATTTAACAGTGCAATTGTCTATATACTCATCTTCATTAGTGGTCTAGATTTATTAGTTCTGTAATAGCTTAAATTGATTGCTTTATGAAATTACAAAACTAGAGAACAGGTAGGATATTTCTCAATATCTGATTTGCTTCTTAACTATTAAAGAGCTGGCCAATTGCCTTTATTACTTGTTCCACAAAATATAAGGTGTATATACACACACACACACATAAAAATCAGAAAATTCACTCTAACACTTCAACATCTTCCATGATATATTTTATACTATATTTTTGTTGTTCATGAAAGTATTTTAAATGTAACAATTTCTATCACCATTTAATGAAATTACTTTAACACCAATAGGCATTTATCTTAAAGAAATGAAGAAATGACATGTCTGTTTTGTTCATGTCAGAGGTGACTCCAGGCAGAAGTGAACAAGCCCTACGGGGAATAACTTTACAAGCTGGCTCTCTTGCCATTAAACTAAGGCTCTGTCTACAAACAAGTCCCACTGGTCCTATGCAGGACAATATGGCGCCAAAACCATCTGCTTGGAGAGAATGTTATTTCCATCTAATAGTCTGGTTTTTAGCAAAGAAGTCCCTATCTTTCAAAGTGATTGCAACATATTTATATCTTAGACAAAACAGTTTTGTTTTATATATTTAAGGCTGTAGAGAAGTATACTAACTTTTACTCTAAAGATAATCCCAAACATATTTTAAAAACTCTTTCTTTGGGGCTATTATCATACTCGGTAAATATCCTAAGTAAGTGGGGAAAATTGAAATATGTAAAGAACAAGTCTTGTTTTTAGAGCTAACATTTTTTTTCAAGAAAAAAATAAGTAGTAAGAGACGTTCTCTAGTATTATTTGTTTTTTTCTCTTTTGAAACTATTCTTCATCAGTTTTTTTTTTTTTAAGTACAATGCCTATTTGAAAATTCCTAAAGAGTTGTTAGGACAATTATTCATTACTTCGATTTTTTTGGTCCAATGTTAGAAATATTTTGTGTAATAAATAGAATTTAGATGATCACTAATCCCAAATGTTGTATAGGGAATTCATGCTTCAATTAGAAGTTAGATTAAATGACTTCTGAGGTCCCTTCCAACTCTTAGGTTCTATGAGTTCTATGAAATCAGTCTTTAAAATTCTGTTTAAAATATTCTAGTCTTTTATATTTGCAGATACAAAAGAAAGATATTTTATTCATCAGTACATAGAAAAAAGGGTTCTTTCTTGGCATACAGCAACAAATGCTTTCATAGAAATATTGTTTGATTCTGTCAGGCACAATGTCATTTACCCGAAGTTATCAGGTTCAATCAATAGAATAAAATTTTAGCTTTTAACTTGGAAAGACCTTAGAAATCACCTATCAGAGATTTCAAATTTTAGAAAACAGGAAAATGAGGCCCATATAGATGAAATGAGTTACTCAAAGTATAAAACAATATTTCCTCAACTAGTTTTGCAAGCTTCTTCTTTCCTAGCACTGAGCATGAGGTTAGGCACTTACACCCTCATATATATATAATATATATATATATATATATATATATATATATATGTTGAAAATTCATTAGTACAGAAAAAAGAAAGGTAATTAAAATTTGAAATAATTTATTACACAATTTAACACTTGGCAAACATTCATTTGGCTTCCTCAGATTCAACTATAAAAAAAAAAGAACAAATAGAGTATCAGAAATTAGTCATCATTCTACAAATCTGTAATTATTTTTTGTAAAGAACAATTATTTTTCTGGGTATACAGCTGATGTATGCTCATTAGTAGAATCTACCCTGGAGAACAAATTCTGACTCATAATAACAAGGAAAGTGATTTTGTTATTGGCTGTTTCCTCAGGGGAATAGCTGAACCTTTTACTTCATCTGAATAAAGACAATGCAATATAATTGCAGCCCGAGTCTCACTAATTCATATCCAGGGAAGACCCATTTGAATTAGTGAAAAGTTTCAATGATAGAATATAGTCAAAGAAATGTAAAAGTATTGTTTTCAAGTCCAGAGAAAACCTAAAACAGGCTGAAAGTATGGATCAGGGGTAATTGGGGCAGTTAGGGGATAAAATGGCCCAGCCTGGCAGGAAGACTCACCTTTCTGAGATCAAATCCAGTCTTAGACTGGATTTACTGGTTGTGCGTCCCTGGCAACCCGACTAACCCTGCTTGCCTCAGTTTCCTCATTTGTAAAATGAGCTAGAGAAGAAAATGAAATATTCCAATATTTTTGTCAAGAGAATCCCAAATGAGGTCACAAAGATCCATATGGAACTGGACCAAATAGATTCTGTCACTGAAAAGATCTAATCTATTTGTAATTAGTCTATCAAAGCTTTAGGTTCAGCAGATGACCATTCCAATGCCCATCTTTGTTCTGGTTCAATAATTTTGGAACATTTGTCATTTGGTTCATATCTGAAGTGGTTTCTAAATGATTTTTTAAAAAATAGCAGCTTGATTGTTTAATGTTTAAAATCTAGGCGAAATGTTCAGCAACTAAGTTCAATTTGTTCCTATTTGGAAATTCTGACTGGGTGTGAAGTCAGTTTTCCAATCAAAGATCAAGCCTTGGCATAAGCTAATTCTAGTCTCTGTTTACATTATCGTTAAGTATTGTATATGTAATGGATACCTCAATAGTGCTTGCTTGTGTTGTAAAAGGAAAAATATTCAATCTCTTCTGAAATTTTATTTAAATTATTCACCCAAAGCGAAGTCTTTTTTCATACATATGAATATAAACCTCAGGACAATTCTCTTCTGATTTGGACAGGGGAGAATGGAGGCAGCAGGGAGATTATGCATTTATCTAGAACCTACTATGTGCAGAGTGGGACTTTAAAAACATCTCATTTAATTTTCACAACAATCTGAAGAGATAGATATTGTTTTTATATTTGATTTACAGTTGAGGAAACTAAAGCAAAAAGAACTCAAATGAATTTCCATGGGCTCACAGCTTGTAAGTGGCTGAGCCTGTATTTGAATTTAGATCTTACTGTTTCCAAGCTTAGTGCTCTACCTATTGTGCCACTTAACTGCCAAATTTCTGGTGAGAAAACTTCCTTTAAAAATATCAATTATTACCTCCCTTCAGTTTTTATAATTATAAAGGTGCTCCGTGGACAATAGAACACACAATCTGACTTGCAGATTATGTGTCTGAGGCAGCATTTGAACCCAGATCTAAGTCGGCCTTTTACACATCATTCCACTGCTGTGAATAGTTTCTTTGCAAAAATGCTAAGCAATTGGCATTGAATGATAAAACCACATAATTATAGAGCAAGAAGATCCATTAAGGAGAAGATATAGCCTTTACATACACACACATATATATATACATACGTACATATATTTTTCATATATATATATATATGTATATATATTTGGAGAGAATTAAAGAACCTCCATATATATGTATATATATATGCAAAAAATTCACAGATGTGGAGATTAATATGCTTTGCAGTCCAAAATTTAAAGAAATGTCAATTATTATTTTTCAGAGAGCACAGTGTTTTATTCATCAGTACAGAGAAAAAAGGGTTAAAGACAAAAGAAAAAGCTTCTAGCATAAATGACTATCCTAAAATTTCATGAGTATAGTATTATCAAAGCATTGCACATTAATCTGTGACATTTTTGTTAGTTATGATTTATCACAAGATTTATAATCATAACATTGGCCCTGTGACAAGATTCACGTACTATAATTTTGTGATAGCATTTATCTAGAATCTACAAAAAATTCATTTTTGTATGCCCAATTCACTACTGGTATAAACCAAGATACATGAGATATAATTCTAACTAGTATTTACCACACATAAATGTTGTATTTTCAGTTAATTTATTTTTTGCATGTATCAATTCTTTCAGGCACAAGGTCATCTACTCAAAGTTACCAACTTCAATTTCTAGAGTAAAATTATCACTTTTAACTTGGAGGGACCTTAGAAATCACCTATCACAGATTTCAAATTTTATGAAACAGAAAAATGAGGCCCATGCAGATGAAATGAGTTGTATTTTTTAAACTTGGAAATGATATCAAGAAACACACATTTTTAAAAATTCGAATGTATTTCTATTATGTTCATGAAAGGAAAGTTCTCTTCCATGGGACACATGAAAAAAAAGATGCCTCTTCAAAGGACACTTTTTTGTATTAAACAAAGTATGAGAGGGGACCTTTCTGAAATTTTCACTTAGGAGTCCAAAATCTCAATTATTCATGGTGATTTAGTCACTTAAAATGACCACTTTCTTGAATTTATACTCTGGATATATAGTTAATCATCAAAGCAGTAAAGGCAAAAATAATTAATCATCTTTCTATCACAAATTTCATGTATTTATGGGATTTAGAATGTATGACTGCTTTAGACTTCCTCTAGCTCATCCACCTTCTTTATGATATCCCAGAGAGTGGAGGGCCTGGTGACTTTCTAAGATTACATTAATAATAAGTAGAAGAATTAGTATTTGAATCTAGTTCTTTCAATCCCAATGTTTTTACTATTATCCCACAATGCCCCTCATATAAGGGCTAAACTGTTTGAGTTGAAAGACACTCATCATCTGATTAAAGGCAGGGTGTTAAGTTGATGTGTCACATAATAGTTCTTCAAAAGAAAACAAAAAACCTTATCTTCTAAATTTTATCAGAGAAGGGTAAAATTGTGTCTCTTCAAACCACAAAAGCAATAAAGACCTCAGCCTAACTGCTTACTACCCATATTTGTCCATTCACCTGCCTCTTACTTCTGTACAAACAAAGGCAACATCTCAGGATCCAGTGTGTAAGCAGAGAGGGATTTGCCTTATTGCAATCTGCTTTAAGAGGCTGTCACTAATAATGAATTATGTCTAAAAGGAAGACCGACCACCTGTGCCAATATGGAAAATTATTAGAACGTTTTCTACTGGATTCTCCCTGATGCCCTAGAAAAATATACAGTTGCCACTTAGCAGATGGGAAGCTCTCTCTTCATGTAGTACTCCAAAAATTTATTCATGAATCTGAGATACACACAGAAGAGAAACATAAGAATTATTCAGGGACCTGCCCTCCATGCTCACACACACACACACACACACACACACACACACACACACACACGCTTTCCAATTTTGCTGGGGTTGGGGAAGCCTTTCAAACAAAGCTGGTGGTGTGTGAACACTTCCCTGGGAAAAGTTGGATATGTGGATGGGGAAGGAAAATGATAAAATTATCTACCCTATCCTAAAATATAAATCCATAAGGGTTACAGAACCAAGTAGGAAATGTCCTCTGGGGGCAGCTAGGTGACACAGTGGATAGAGCACCAGCCCTGAAGTCAGGAGGACCTGAGTTCAAATCTGGTCTCAGACACTTAACACTCCCTAGCTGTGTGACCCTGGGCAAGTCACTTAACCTCAATTGCCTCT